>JBBPKO010000237.1:0-10578 GCA_038089295.1 Xerocomus amazonicus
GTTTGCCAGCGCGGAGCTCAGTCCTGCAGAGCGTTCCGGCCTACTCCGAAAACTAGACTGGCACCCCTTGCCTCTAGTTTCTTTGTTGTACCTTCTGTCGTTCCTGTAAGTTTTGATGAACGTTTGGCCGGCTCGGCCCAACTAATGTGTGCTGTCAGGGATCGCTCGAATGTTGGCAAGTATTGGCATACTCTTGTCGGATCATAGGTCTCAAGCCCTCCCAGGCAACGCCAAAGTTGCGGGTATGTCGACAGACTTGGACCTCGTGGGACTCAGATATAACACTGCTGCTGCTGTCTTCTTTGTGCGGATTTCTCTCCTTGCATTCTTGGACCGTGTTCGATTTCCCTTCCTCAGATCTTGTATAGTCTCGCGGAGGTCCCATCGTAAGTTGGAAAACAGATCCTCATTTTCGAAGTTGAGCTTTCGCAGAAATATCATCCTGAAGCTCTTTCGACCGTCTATATGGAGTATGGTGGTTGTCCTTTTTATGTAGCTTTCCCCACTGACATACTTACCAACGTAGTACCCACAATTATGGTAGCATGGGGTCTGATCATGACTCTGATGTGCCTCGTCAACACCTATCAAGGACTTCTTGTGTACGTGCTTGATGAATCTGTGTCATTTTTTATCGATTTTAGTGTCTAGCGCACGAGTTTTCCTCGGTTTGACAGAAGCTGGATTGTTCCCAGGCGTGAATTATTACATTTCATTGTGGTATCCGCGCGCAGATCGGGCAATGCGGATTGCTATATTTTTTTCCGCGGCAACCGTGGCGGGTGCTTTCGGTGGCATTCTTGCGTGAGTGTCCTCCCAATTTTCTGAAGGATGTTGTTCACACACTGACAGCTATGCTATTGAAAAAATGGAAGGGTACGTGAGGATTTTCATAAGACACTTCTTCAGCTGCAGAACTTACTTTCCTCTGCTAGGGTTGGTGGTCTTCATGGCTGGCAGTGGATTGTAAGTGCTTTCAGACTGATAGTAGGGCTTATTGAATTTACTCGCGTAGTTCTGCTTGGAGGGTCTTGGTGAGACTTCTGTTCTCCGCAAAATATAAGTACTAAATCTATCTCAACAGCGACGACAATCGTGGCCTTGGCCTCATTCTTTTTCATGCATGATGTGGGTGTCATTATTTTTCGTTTTATGGATGCTCAGTCCGTGTCCAGTACCCAGAGACAGCATCGTTCCTGACCGAGACTGAAAGACGCAATGTCATTGAGTTGTTGAAGAATGACTCTCAGAATCTCGCGACCCACTTCAGCTTTGAATTCGTTCTACAGGCGCTGAAGGACTACAAAACATATGTTCAGATTGGTATTTATACTGGGTATGTAGATTGGACTGTCACTGATTAGTCGGCCGGTCTGACGTTCCATGGATTGTTAGTTTACTGGTTCCTGTTTACGCGATCGCTCTTTTTACCCCAACAATTATTAACGAGCTCGGTTTTTCCGCTGCCAATGCACAGTTACTCTCCGTCCCTCCCTTCGTCGCAGGTTGCATAGTCACCATTCTTGTCGGCATCTATTCCGACATTCAGAAACTCCGCGGGCCATACGTGATTGCCGGTGCATTCGTCTCTTTGGTGGGGTATATTGTGTTATATACTCAAACGCGCCCTGGTGTTTCTTATGCTGGTGCCGTAATCGCCGCTGTTGGTGTATTCCCAACCATCGCCGTCGACCTGGCGTGGGCTAGCGCAAATGCCGGAGGAGATATAAAGCGTGGCGTCGTCATTGCTATGGTTATTGGGCTTGGAAACCTGGGAGGGTAAGCTACGCCGCGTTCAACAGAAAATCATGTTTTGACAGAATGAAACAGAATTTGTTCGTCTTTTATCTACTTTGATCCTCCACGGTTCCACGTTGGGCATGGAACAAACATGGGATGGTTGGGCCTATCGTGCGCCTCTTATATCACTCACCTTTTGCATCTGGCTGAATGGATAACCAGCATACTCCTGTCAATATTTGCGATGTGGGATTACAACAGGATCAACAAGGAGAAGGACGAATTGTGTCGGGAGGGCGGAATCACTGAGGATCGGATGGATGACTTCAGGAACATGGGAGACGAAAGTCCTCTTTACCGATATACCATCTAGCCAGTACTAAGCTTACTAGCACTACTAGCACTACTAACTAACTACTACACAACTTGCACTGCATCATAAACATGTCCAAACATTGTCAGTTCTTTTTCGCAACTAACTTCCGGGTGCAAGTTAGTTGGTCTCTCCTTCCAACTATCAACGCTTCGCCTGGGCGGACAAGCTTTGGTATGCATTTGTACAATTTGACGCTGCAACCTCCAACGGCTGCAACGCAGGCAATTGTCGGTAATTTTTCAGGTGCCCGCACCCAGGAGATCATTGTTTCACGGGGTACTCGCCTCGAGCTCTTGCGACCCGATGTCCAAACAGGAAAGCTGTCTACAGTAATCGCCTCGGATGTCTTTGGTTCAATCCGTTCACTGGCCGCCTTTCGACTGACAGGTAGCACTAAGGGTGAGCTCCTTGTACGTATCTATACTTTTCGCTCCATTCTCATCTCTACTTCGCTCTCAGACTATGCCATCGTAGGCTCTGACTCGGGACGCGTTGTCATCTTGGATTATGATTCTAAAACGACCAGTTTTATCAAGTTACATCAGGAGACCTTTGGAAAGTCTGGAGCGCGACGAATTGTTCCTGGTCAATATCTTGCTACTGATCCCAAGGGCCGCAGTGTTATGATTTCTGCGGTTGAGAAAGCGAAACTTGTGTATATTCTGAACCGGGACGCGGCGGCCAACCTGACAATTTCGTCACCCTTGGAGGCACACAAGAATAATGCGATTATACACCACATTGTAGGCCTCGACGTCGGATTTGAGAACCCCTTGTTTGCTGCCCTGGAGGTTGATTACACTGAATCTGATCAAGACCCAACCGGACAAGCCTTTAACAATGCTGAAAAGGTGCGTTTTCGCCCTCATTTCAGGACATTTGCTTATGGAATTATACGTCCAGATGCTGACTTACTATGAGCTAGACCTGGGTCTCAACCACGTTGTACGAAAATGGAGTGAATCTACTGATCCACGTGCCAATCTTCTCGTCCAAGTTCCCGGAGGTCAAGTAGCATCAACTGATCGGTTTGATGGGCCTTCCGGCGTCCTTGTTTGTTGCGAAGACCACATTATTTATCGGCATATGGACAAGCCACAACATCGTGTCCCTATTCCCCGGAGAAGCCATCCGCTTGAGGATCCATCCAGAGGCGTCATAATTATTGCAGCTGTTATGCACAAAATGAAGGTATGTTACACGATAGTTTCACCCATGGTTTTTCATATAACTGTTGGGTAGGGTGCCTTTTTCTTCCTCCTCCAGAGTGAAGATGGGGATTTGTTCAAAGTTACAATAGACCACGAGGAAGATGAAGTCAGATCACTAAAAATCAAGTATTTTGATACTGTACCTCCGGCTGTCAATCTCTGTATTCTTAAATCCGGTTTTCTGTTTGTCGCCTCTGAGTTCGGTAACCAGTGAGTGTATCCCTATCTTGGAGTTGGTGGCTCATTTCCAGATAGTTACCTATATCAGTTCCAAAAACTGGGTGATGATGACAATGAGTCTGAGTTTAGTTCAGCTTCCTACCCCTCGTTTGGGATGGCTGATCCGACTGCCCCACTACCCCACGCCCACTTTCGACCTCGCCCTCTGGACAACCTGGCCCTTGCTGATGAAGTAGAATCCTTAGATCCCATATTGGATTCCAAAGTGATGAACATTCTACCGAACTCAGATACTCCTCAAATTCTGGCAGCCTGCGGTCGAGGCGCACGCAGCTCGTTTCGCATACTTCGTCACGGTCTTGATGTGGAAGAGTCTGTCAGCTCCGAGCTTCCAGGCATTCCGAATGCTGTTTGGACAACCAAACAGCGCGAAGAGGGTGCGACTTCCTAATGCTTATCCGTTTGTCAAATTTACCTCCTTATAGATGAGTTTGATTCGTACATCATTTTGTCATTCGTCAACGGCACCCTAGTGTTGTCCATCGGCGAGACTATTGAGGAAGTTCAGGACACTGGCTTCCTCTCATCAGCCCCAACGCTTGCCGTACAACAAATTGGCGCTGACGCCCTTCTTCAAGTCCACCCTCATGGCATTCGGCATGTCTTGGCTGATCGACGTGTCAATGAATGGCGGGCACCAGATCGTAGGACTATTGTCGCTGCCACGACAAACAAGCGTCAAGTGGTCGTTGCATTGAGCTCTGCAGAGCTGGTCTACTTTGAACTCGACTTGGATGGTCAACTCAATGAGTACCAAGACAGAAAGGCGATGGGATCGACTATCCTTGCGCTAAGTGTTGCGGAGGTTCCTGAAGGCCGTCAACGAACGCCTTTTTTGGTGAGTTGAATGGAACCCTTACTCTAATGACTGTAATAATTTTGCTTACACAGGCCGTGGGGTGCGAGGACCAAACAGTTCGTATCATCTCATTGGATCCAGAAAGCACTCTAGAAACCATCAGCCTCCAAGCATTGACTGCACCACCATCTGCCATCTGTATAGCCGATATGTTAGATGCAAGCATTAACAAAACACAGCCGACGATGTTCGTTAACATTGGGTTGCAAAATGGCGTTCTTCTTCGAACGGTGCTTGACCCCTTGAACGGTCAGCTCACAGACACACGTACACGGTCAGTCTTGGTTGTGGACCAAGTCGTCAGCTTTTTAACCCCTTCGCTAGTTTTTTGGGAACGCGCGCCATCAAGCTCATTCGAGTTCAAATACAAAAAAATCCTGCCATCCTTGCACTGTCATCACGGTCGTGGATCAACTATACGTATCAAAACCTTATGCATTTTACTCCCCTGATTTTTGAGAATTTGGACTACGCTTGGAGTTTTTCCGCTGAACTCAGTCCAGAAGGCCTGATTGGTATTACGGGGAGTGTTCTTCGGTGAGTCTTTGACCAACCCTTCACCTACAGAACGAGATGTTGTTGCGGGGTAAACGTTGATCACTGATATTCTCGTTAGTATCTTCCAGATACCAAGGCTAGGAATCAAACTCAAGCAAGACTCTATTCCACTCTCGTATACTCCTCGCAAGTTTATATCTCACCCAACGAATCGCTACCTTTATCTTGTAGAGGGTGACCATCGTGTCACAGGTGAAGAAGGGGTGAACAAGCGTTTGCAACAACTTGTGAGTAACCCGTAATCATTCGATGTCATGATATTTACATTTATGCAGCGCGAGGCTGGCAAGATGATTGACCAGGAGATGCTAGATCTTCCTGCAGAAACTTTTGGCCGGTGCAAAGCACCTGCGGGAACGTGGGCTTCTGCGATACGAATCATCGATCCGGTCGAGGTAAGTGAGATCTAGGTTAGGTTATAGCTTCTTACTAAGTAGATTACAGTCTAAGACTATTGCCTTGATTCACCTAGATAATAATGAAGCGGCGTTTTCTCTGGCCGTCGTTCCGTTCGCCGCGCGGGGAGGGGAGATGCACCTGGTTGTCGGCACTGCGTCGGATACCTTCCTTGCGCCACGATCATGCACAAGTGGTTTCTTGCGAACATATCGATTTGTCGAAGATGGCGCAGGTTTGGAACTCGTGCACAAGACTGAAACAGATGATGTGCCTCTAGCAGTCATGGCTTTCCAAGGGCGACTTGTCGCGGGTGTGGGCAAAGCGCTGCGGATCTATGAAATTGGAAAAAAAAAGCTTCTTCGCAAAACTGAAAACAAGGTTGGTTCATTTATGTTGGTATTGCTGCGTCTGCGTGATCTGAAGCCTCCTATGCAGACGTTCTCTTCTGCCATTGTCACGCTCAACACGCAAGGTTCTAGGATGCTTGTTGGCGACATGCAAGATTCAATTTTCTTCGTTGCCTACAAGGCGCCAGAAAACCGCCTTCTCGTTTTTGCCGATGACACGCAACCGCGATGGATTGTTTCGTCGACAATGGTTGATTACTGCACTGTCGCAGCAAGTGATCGGTTTGGAAATATATTCGTCAACCGACTCGACGCCAAAGTCTCAGAACAAGTGGACGATGATCCGACCGGAGCGGGTATATTGCATGAAAAGGGCCAGCTTATGGGCGCACCACACAAGACGAAGATGATCTGTCATTTCCACGTTGGTGATCTTGTGACATCGATACACAGGGTTTCGTTGGTTGCGGGCGGGCGAGAGGTACTCTTGTACACCGGATTGCAAGGAACTATTGGTATTCTTGTGCCCTTCGTGTCCAAGGAGGATGTGGATTTCATTTCCACACTGGAACAGCACATGAGGACGGAGCAAGGCAGCTTAGTTGGACGAGACCACCTCGCATGGAGGGGGTACTATGCCCCTGTGAAAGCTGTCGTGGATGGGGATCTGTGCGAGACATACGCTCGTCTGACCGGATCGAAACAGAGCGCCATTGCTGGTGAGTTGGACCGGTCTGTCGGGGAGGTGTTGAAGAAACTGGAACAACTGAGGATCACCGCGAGTGGTTTCTGATTTTTTCATGCGGGTTCTTGCCGTACCAGTAGCTTAGCTTCAGCTGTATTCTATGTTCGTGCAATGCTGCCGTATTCCCCTTTGCAGGGTTTGTAGAACCGAGCGGTTCAAGTCGGAACACTGGTTTTAGACATTACCTCAATCTAAAGGACTACAATAATGCTTGTCACTGCATCTCGCCTCTGTCGTATTTCCCGGCACGCAACTGGTGTTGCCAGACGTTCCATTGTTACCCTAAAAAACACCAAGGTATGTACTAGCTCCGCATGCTAGAGAGGCCACTGCCACGAAATGAGCAACAAAACCAGTACACCGCGACCGCGCGTGCCGCAGGCCAGGGACGCAGTGGGGAAGTCCACTCCAACGACGAAGCGCCTCTAGCGCTCAACCTCGCCCGACCCAAGGCGATGGGCGGACCCGGCGACGGGACGAACCCGGAACAGCTCTTTGCGATGGGCTACGCCTGTACGTTTCTCCGCACGCTACGTCCCTATGGTCCTTGCGTTGATGCGCGTTTGGGGTTTGAACTAGCGTGTTTCCTGGGTGCGCTGCAGTTGGTGGCAGGTCGCTTGGGCAAGCGCGATGCGGTGCAAGACGCGGTGATCCATACGAGCGTTCATCTCGGTGAGGCCGAGCATATCGGGGGGTTCGGGATCGCGGTGGATATCAAGGTCGAGGGCGTGGTGGACGAAGAAGTCATTCGAGCTGGACACGAGGTGTGTTGTCCGTCGCGTGTTTTTCGAAGGTTGGCTTGATGCGTTCTCCCTAGGCTTGTCCGTATAGCCGTGCGTTGACCCATGGTGTCAAGGTCAATGTCTCAAAGGCATAGAAGCAAGATTCCTGATAGTAGTAAATATTGTCGGTATGTTTGTTTGCACGCACGCAGAGTCAGAGATGGGCGGAATGCCTTTGAATCGTCAAAACTTATTATACAAAACGATACTTCCAGTCGCTGGAGCTAAGTTTACACCAATCAAGGAGTCCGTGCACACCTCACAGGACGCTCTTCTGCCATTTTGCCTCCACGCCGTCGGCCGTGGTCAAGAACGGCATCAAATCGCTCGTGAGGAACTCGCTGGGCCAATCTCGCCTGATCTGGTTCTTTAAGTAGGCGCTCGTAACTTTGAGGTGATCCTGTTTGATACCAGGGGCGATGGACTTGATAGTCGGCGATTGTTCTTCAATGATGCGGTCAATAAACTCGACAGTGATCGGTTCGCCTGAGTTCATCCGTGCGGCGTACTTGACCCATTGCCACAGCTGGACACGCGCAATCTCAGCGGTAGCCGCATCCTCCATCAAGTAGCTAACCGGGATGCAACCATTACCGCCAATCCAGCAAGTGGCATACGCCAACACGGCAGAGACGTTACTGCGAACCCCATCCGCTGTAATCTTTCCGGGAACATTTTCGTTCAGTAAATCAGCGGCTGTCACTCTGACATCATCCCGGCGAACATGATACTATCATAAAAACCGCATTACACGCGTGCACGAAGAAACAGAGAAATGCATCTACCTGGTTCGGGCCCAACATGTGTTCGTCAAATATCTTACGGGCAATCGCATTGATGAGCGGGTGGGCAATCCAGGTACCGTCGTGACCAGCCGTCACCTCACGAAGTTTGTCTGCCTCGACTTTTTGCATGGCAATCTCGTTGGCTGTGGGATCATTCTTGATCGGAATCTGGGCGGACATGCCACCTATGGCGGCTACTTTCCTCCTACGGCGGACGTCAGCGAGTTCTCCCATGCAGCATCTACCGTTGTCATACCTGTGACAGGTTTGAATGAGAAGGCGCACGTATGCGTCCATGAATGGTACAGTCATGGTGACGTCCTTTCTGTCGGGAAGAACTGCGCCCCTATCGGCTCTGCGCTTCTTGATGGCGCTAAAGATATAATCCCATCTAGAGATATGCGCTGCTGAGCGGCCGCTCATACAAGAAAGACAGAGAATGCGCCTCACCTCCCGCAGTTGAGACCAGCAGAGTGATTCCTGAGTTCAAAGAGGATTTCTTCCATTTGAAATGCAGCAGGGAGCGTCTCGATGAGAACGGTAGCCCTGATAGTGTTGTGGGGGATGCCGAGGTAGGACTGGGAAAAGAGAAAGACGTCGTTCCAGAGACGGGCCTCTAGGTAGTGTTCTATCTTTGGAAGATAAAAGTAGGGACCGGAACCACGCTTGATGAGTTCATGAGCGTTATGGTAGAAATAGAGTGCAAAGTCAAAGAGCGAGGCAGACAATGGGGCGTTGTCGACCGTCACGCGGGTCTCGTCAAGATGCCAACCCCTAGGTCTGTATAGAGTGTCAATCAATGCTCCCCTAGAGGATTCGAAAGCTAGCATACCGAACCAGTAAAACGGCAGGGTTCTCGACGAGCTTGTACGACTTTCCGCCAGACACAAAGTCGACTTGATGTCTGATGGCATCACGGAGGTTGACTTGACCGTTGATCATGTTAGCAAACGTCGGCGCGCTCGAGTCTACGAGGGGTCGTCAGGAGAATGCGTGGGACAAGACCTAGCGAAGCTGACCCTCAAAGTCTGCCATGAATGTCTTTGCACCGCTGTTCAGGGCGTTGATGACCATCTTGCGATCGGTGGGACCGGTGATCTCTACGCGCCTGTCCTCGAGGCCTGGTGCGGGGGGTGCACAGTGCCATGAAGGTTCGGCACGAATGTGGGCTGTCTCTGTGGGGAAGTCGAGGGGTACACCTGCGTCGCACCTGCGCTGAGCGAGGTCGCGGGCGATTAGGAGGTTCTGCCTGGTTGACTCAAAGGTTCTGTGAAGAGCAGCGAGGAAGGCAACCGCGCTGTGAGTGAGAATCTGAGACTGAGCGTCCTGGACGACGTTTGAATGGATGTGCACGCCTGTGGACATTGTGGACGTTGTGGACGTTGAACGCGGGGTTCCGACGTCATTTGTAAGGAGGCACATGATATTGCCATCGAACATGCCTACACGTGATAAAATAATAAAAAAGTTACCCCGTCCCTTTTGTCGTGTCCTTGTCCTCCTCCACCGCCGCATTCCCCGATGACCCGACTGTACCGTTCATTCAATGGCTAAACATATCGACACCAACCAAACACTCACCGACGATGTTTTTGATCGTGCGTTCGCCCACCTTGATCACTCGACGGCACGCCATCTGCCACACCCCAACACTCACGGAGCCTACAGACGGACGGCGGATCACTACTACTGGCAAGGTCAACGAGAGACAACCCACCTCGGGGTGCAAACGGAAGCGCAAGCGTCCACGTCAGAGGTCCAAACCAGTTGGGTGGCAAGTAGAATACGGCCGATTTCCTGTACCACCAGCCGATAACGAACTGCAACCCGGTCGTCAAAATCCATATGAGACTGTTAAAGTTGGCTGTGAAGGCGGTTTTAGTAGTGGCGAGCTCGCCGTCTGCGACGAAAGCCGTTAGAGATGTGTGCCCATGGGCTGAACGTGTGCCCACTGACTGAGTTTTTCGAGTTCTGCGATGCCCTTGTCGACGCTCCGCCTCAGCTTTGCCCACTTGGCGAATTGATCTTGGGCGCTGGTCTGCATGAGCTCTTTCTTTGTGGCGAGCAGCTCGGATTTGAGCTGGCGTTGTCTGGTATATTGCTCGCTCACGAACACACTGCAGTAGAGACCCCAGGCCTGAAAACGAACGTTGGGCCGTCACCGTCAGAGACAAGGGAACGGGACAGCATACAAAGTCGAGCAGGACGGATTTTCCGATCCATGATACAAGTTCGGTCAAAAAGACGAGCGAAAAGATGGTGAGAATGAGAGACATGGCGAGACGTGTCGAACCCGAGTGTTGCACAGCACTTTATTACCGTAACCGGGCGGACATCACACGATTCTCATTCACCAACAGCATGTTCGCCAGCACGCAAAGGCGTGTGTGAGTGATACATATTTCCATTTACGACACTCGCAAAAGACTAAATGTTGAGTTTTGTGCGCCGCCAGTGACGGCGCTTGGCATTGTACTGTTGGATCAGATCAGCATACCCAACTCACACCGTCTCCACCACGTACTTGGATCTTTGT
>JBBPKO010000237.1:10678-33360 GCA_038089295.1 Xerocomus amazonicus
TACGACACTCGCAAAAGACTAAATGTTGAGTTTTGTGCGCCGCCAGTGACGGCGCTTGGCATTGTACTGTTGGATCAGATCAGCATACCCAACTCACACCGTCTCCACCACGTACTTGGATCTTTGTGTCCGTCTTCAGACGGAACCACGGGGGAATGGGCCTAGATGGCAACTATTGAATACAAACAGAGCTTGACGTTCAGGTCAGTGTGCTCACCGGTTCTGGCGCGAGGCCTTGGCGAGGATCCGTTTCGTACGAAAGGTCTTTTGTGAAGGCTATAAATACGGTCAAGATATAACGCTGTACCATATCGTGCTCGCTCACCATTCGTGTTCTTCGTCTCGTCGACGGCGATGAGAAAGAGATATGAATTAAAGTTTAACAAGCCGTTGGCTATATAGTTGCTGACTCAGCAACACTGCGTCGTCTTTGTCAGCCATGCCGCCTCTTTCTGTCTGGTGTACAAGCCATGACCATGGTGCAGCGCTGGCTCTCCTTGTTAGCAGTGGCGGTCTGTGTGTTTGCGAGCGCGACGTCCCCACCCGACGGTCTCGAGATTGAGACCTCGTTTATGCCCGAAGAATGCCCACAAAAGGCTGCCAAAGGCGACACCATCTCCGTTCACTACGTGCGTCCGAGTCCCGACTGTTTCACGCTACTCTTTTCGTTTTACACACACGGATATCCCGTAGACCGGCACTTTGTTTGAAGATGGTACCAAGTTCGACTCAAGGTAGACGTGCTTTTTCATGGTGCCCGCAGTCGTGCTCACGTGTATTCATAGTCTGGACCGAGGCAGGCCATTCTCCTTCAAACGCACGTCCTCTTTCCCGTGTTCCTTCGTGTTCCTGGTGTTAAACATGTCTTTTCAGTTGGCGTTGGCCATGTAATACGTGGCTGGGATGATGGACTTTTGGGCGCGTGTGTTGGAGAGAAGCGCACCCTAACCATCCCTTCCGATCTGGCTTACGGTTTGTCCTATCATTACATGCGTTTCACATTCCCGTCTTTATCATCTCTCGCTTACAGGGAGTCGCGGAGCTGGTGGGACTATTCCCCCGAATGCTGCCCTTGTATTCACGACGGAAGTCTTGGGCATTCAACCCAGCAAGCGTGACGAGCTCTGAACGCATAGTGTAAACTGGATTCGTAGATGTGCCAGTAATAAAATAAATCAACTTGCGGCGTGTTATGGCTTAGCCAACTGTCCGTTTCGTCTCCGGTCCTTTGAGCCTCTCCTGGACGAGTTCGCTAAATTCCTCTCTGAGTATGGCCTCTCTCCTCTCTCTCTCCTCTCTCTGAAGCTTGAGAATTCCTCTCTTCTCCTCCGCGCTGATGACTTGGTTTTCTTTCCTCATACGTACAGCGTTCATCCGCTTATGCCTGCTACCGCTCATGACATAGCCAGCCGCCTCGAACTGCGCAATCTCGTCCGAGGTGAGACCAATTTCGCCACGACGAGGGATACGGGTTTGCGTGTCGTCTTTCAAAAAGGCGGCCATAGCACTACCCTCGCCGCGTAGCAATGCACCACCATACGCACGCTCGTCCACCCTTTTGGTTGCGATCGCCTTGATGAGAGGCTGAGGTCCGAGGTCCTGGTCCGAGTCGTCGTCTTCATCTACGAGGGTAGCATACGATGGTATCATGGCCGGTGGCGGCATCGAACTACCAACTTGAGTCGCCACGACAAATGGCGACGCACTAGCCGGCTTTTCGACCCATTCGTCCTCATCCTCGGACATGCGGACAGAGGACGGCGTAGGACTCGGACTCGGACTTCGTGGCCGACGTTTACTTTTCTCGCGTTCTTCCTCAGAATCATCGTCGCTTCGTGACCGACGTTTCCGTTCTTTCCGTTCTCTCCTCTCTCTCCGCTCCCGTTCTTTCCGAGCCCGTTTGCGCTCTTTGCGTTCGCGCCGACGACGCTCTGATTCCGAGTCCGACGAGTCCGTGGGTGTTTCTGACCTGTCTCGCTTGGATCTCCTCCGAGACGACCCACGCTCGGGTGACCTACACAAAAGCACGTCACGCCCAAGAAACACAAGAAGCACGATTGATGACTCCATACAGTGCGTGTGCAGACGCTTTAGGCGACGTCGGCCAGATGCTCAACGTGGAGCTCTCTCTTTGCGCTCTCCGGCTGCAGTCCCAAAAAAGGCGCGTTAGGGCACGGATCCGGAAGAAGAAACAACCGGGTTGCACACCTCTCCAAGTACTCGTTGCCGGTAGTCCCATACCCACCCCGCCGCTCGTACGGTCCATCTCGAGGTGGGCGACTGGGATACATGCGCGGCGACACTGGACGCCTGTAGTCGTCGTACTCCGGCGAGGCTCGTCTTTGAGTTTTACTTTCGGTCCTGTCCCTGTCGCTGTCCTCGACCTTTTCCTCGCGCCCTCGCCGGTGTCTGTCCCAGCCATCATCCCTTCGTCGGGGTGAAGACCGGTGGCTATCGCGGTAGCGTCTTTCGTCTGCTTTCCTCACTCGTTCCCTGTCGTCGTCGCTGTCTCTCGCTTGGTTCCTGTTGTATCTACGGGGTGGTGACGGTGACCTGCCACGACGAGTGTCTGGGTACACGTCCTTTGGGTCATGTGGGACGAGTCCCATGCGTGAAGGGTGAATGGTGGCCATGGAGGACGGTTGCAAGAAGGTACATCCCGCTGAGTCAGCCGGGATTACTAAATTGAAAGAGGGTTTTTTTTGATTACTACAATGAGGTGCTGTAATACAAAAAAAGGCGATCGCTGCGGCTAGAGGCGTGCGTGTACAAGGTGAGCGGGGGAGTAAGAGTACAAGAAAGGGTATGTCTGTATCAGATGGATATACAAGACGATGAGGATTAGAATTCCGCCGGTATGATGTCTTCTTTGATCAATCTTTTTCTCATGTGGACCTTGTTCAGGTACTGTCTAGCGCGCTGCTCAAAGATCTGACAGCCGATGAAGAGAGAGTCTGGGACGATGTCCTTGCGCTGTTCCCATGGTTTGAGATCGACGAGTCCGCAGGTGTCTATGGCGACGAGGACCATGCCGAAGCTGTAAGCATCTGCGAGCAGGGGGTCTCTGCACTCGCCACGGAGGACCTCTGGTGCTGCGAATGGGCGAGTGCCTGGGTGAATCTGCTCGACTGTCCTTGGGGCGGGGTTTGAGCCAGGAGAGGAGCTCTTTGGAAGGATGTGCTGAAAAGGATCGACAGGCGTGTCATCTGGTGAGACAAAGATGGAGTCCATGGACACGGAGCGACCAAAGTCTAGAAGTTTTATGGTGTCTGATGAGCGGGTTACCTGGATGTTGAGGAGGGAGAGATCGCCGTGGCTAAGACGGAAGGAGTGGAGGTGGGTGAGGCCATCCAGGAGCTGGTTGTGGAAGTTGATCTTCTTTTGACGGGAAAGGGAGGGAGGTTGGGAGATGACGTCGTAGAGGGTGCGGCCGTCGATGAACTCGAGGACCATGCCGACGTTCTCGAGACAGCCGAGGAAGGCGGTGATGTTGCGATGGCGAGAGACGGAGGTGTAGACGCGTAGTTCTGCGAGGAACTGGGTTGTGACATCGAGTGCGTTTGACTGTATTTCGCCGTTTATCTCGAGCTGTATGATGTCTGGTTTTTTCACGATCGACTTGAAGAGGACGGAAGCGGAGCCATGGGCACAGGGTGCGAGGGTTGCGGTTGGGTTTGGTGGGGCAGAGTATGCGGATGGAGTGGGAAAGGAGAAGATGGAGGTAGGGTGTGTGGGTGGATAGTAGACGGGTATGGACGGGTTTGGCGATCTCTTCGTCTCTTTCTTTTCCGAGAAGGGTGTATCTTTTTCGTCTAGTTCGACTGTGGTTGTATGAACGAAAGTGAAAGCGAGAAAGAGAAGAAACAAACCGAGCCACCAATTTTTCTTGGATGTGAGCGAGACACGCTTGAGATGCATGAGCGGCGGATGATGATGTCAATTTCACACGGCCCTTTCGACCGCTCGACGACGATGCAGCAGCCACCGTCCGACTCTGAACCAAAACCGAGACCACTCCCGGTCGTTCCTTCTTCACCACCACCACCACCGTATTCTGAAATAATGAACAACGACGACCCAGACGAACCAGTCATCATGCCACCACCAGCCCATGACCACCCCACCCATCCCTTTGACTCCTTCCTCTGCCATTCACCACCTCCGAACACCTGGATCGCCGTAGAGACTGGCCAGTCTGAATACATCCTCCTCATTCGTCTACCCGGCTTTAGACGCGACGGAATGCTAGTCTCTCTCTTTTTCTCTCTCTCTCCTTCGCTCATATATCCCTCCCAGAACACTCGCTACCCGAAGACGTCGCATATTGCATGTCGTCGCAGACTCTTGGGAACCAGAAGGCGGTATGTTCCTCCTCTCTCCTTCCCTCTCCCTCTCATTCTCTCTCAGGCCACTTTGAGCGCCGGGTGTCCTTTGGCCACGATGCAGAACTCGCTCAAGTACGAGCAGAATTCGACGGCGAGATGCTTCGAATAACCGTCCCGCGCCGTGCCTCTGCCCCTTCCTCTTGATGCATCCACTCTGCTCGGCGTGATAACATATCCTTGCGTAATTTCAACATATCCAACTCAAATGTATACTACGGACCCGATCCCCATATCTATTCCTTCCTTTTTCTTTTTTTCCCGTGAGATTTACTTTACCCGTCTTCATTCCCAACAGATGACATGTTGCAACCCATTCTTTGTACTGTCCATCTCTGCGGTTAAGTTCTGTAACTACGTTCATACTATTCACGTTATTTCTATTCATTGTTGCCTTGTGCGCTGTGCACTTCTCGTGAGTTGTGACGCATCATGCTAGCAACAGGTTCTGCTCCATGATGCTCCACAACCACAAACGGTCAATTATGACTCCACCGAAACGTCATCCTGTGCTTGTCCCACCCATGGCGTATGGAACAGGCACCCTCGGCAGTGCTCTCCGTGCCCACGGGAGCGTATCCGCGTTGCTGCATACGTCAAGCAAGCGCAGTGATGAACGATCTTATTGTTGTGTGACATTCAAACGCGTATTGTTGGATGTCTCGTGCTGCTCCTTTGTGTTCCCACGCAAGTCATACCAGAAACGCGATGGCCACCAGCTCATCAGAATCGTCAGCGACACCAGCACCTCAAAACCCAGCAAACATCATCACCGCCCTCGGAAACGCTTTCAAAAGCCAAAATGGCGAACCCATCACCGGTGAACGCATCGCGCAGCTCCTCGCGCAAAACATGGGCCAGCTCGGCGAACTCGTCCGTCAGGGAAAACTCAACCCACAGCAGATCCAGCAGGTCCGTCTGTCTTTGTGCACGAAACACCTCGCCAGAACGGGTTGGTTCACACCCTTGTTCATCAGCTAAAAGAGTATGCGGAGCGGTACAAGCCTGCTGCGACTGCCGGCCCGAGTACGTCGGGGGCGACAACCACGGCGACCAAGGTAGCGTTCGCGTTCGCTAAACACCCTCTCTCTCTCACCGTTGCAAGACGACGACAACCGCAGCAGCGACGGCCTCGACGACACCCGCCACCTCGGCCGTCTCAACAAACGCAACCTCCGCGTTCAAAAACGGCTCGCCGGCACCGGTCCTGACATCCACGCCAGGCGATGGCTACCCCATCAGTCAGACACTCAACACCACCAATCCCGGGCCGGTCCAATGGGCGACAGCGCAACAGGGACGGCCGACGTTGACGGGGGGTATCACGGGTGGCCGCATGTCAGGTCAGTCTGCCCACGCGTACCGGTCCGGGTTGTCTAGGACGAGAATGACGTGCGGATAGGAACACCGTCGCAGATCGCGAGGGGCGATGACGCGACGTCGCTCACGTTCGACGACGGTCGGGCGAGGCGGAAGAACACGCCGGGCGATCAGAGCATGCGGCGATCGATACAGGACCTCGTCACGAGCATTGACCCCAACGTGCGGATCGAACCAGAGGTCGAGGATGTATGTCCTCCTCGTCCTGCTCTTTCTCTCGTGTTGACCTTGTTTGCAGTTGCTCTTGCAGATCGCAGACGAGTTTGTCGACTCTGTGACACATTTCGGGTGCCGGCTGGCTAAACACCGGGCTGGCGATACACTCGAGGTAAAGGACTTGCAGCTTCATCTCGGTAGGTTCGGTCTGTTGTGCTCGACAGATGCCGCTCACAGCCGATGCAGAGCGAAACCACAACATTCGTATTCCTGGCTTTGCCTCGGACGACACACGCATATCGTTGTCACAGTCTTCTGTGACCCCTGCCGTGCCTGCACCGACCACGAAAAAGGCGGCACAGGGTACTACCATGTCCCTGCGTAGCCAGCGGTTGGCCCAAGTACAGCAAGCCAAGCGCGAGGCAAAACTGATCTAATAGATTCACATCCATATTCGTCGCATTCATATTTGTACTGTTATTCTCGCAATTATATTGGTAATCTCCTCAACGAAAAATGATTGGGTATCTCCGAACCACGGACTGCGAACCAAATAACTGTCGACCTGGACCTTACCAGATGCGTTCATAAAACACGTCTACAGTTCATGAGATGGGGGCGCAGGGAATTCCGTCCCGCAACGATGCTATCGCAGCCTGGTGCTGACTGATCGCGAGGACGATAAAAAGGTGCCATATGGCGTGTGACCCACCGCCACACCAATCAAGCCAATGAGAGAATCGCTCGGAAAGAAAACGCTCGGGTATGTGGGTCATGTAAAAAATAAGACCGACCAAATACGAGATCAGAGATGGCCAAACGGGATCTGTGTTGTGAGCTATTTAACAACGGAATATGACCGGAACCGACGGACTCACTGATATAGGCAATCACCTGCGGTAGGGAGTGCACGTAGGCCAGCACAGCGAGAGGCGCAACAGCCGTAAAGGCCATAGAGAGGAAAAAGATGACACGGATATGCTAGTTGAACCGTTGGTACTCGTCCGCGCTAAAAGCAAAGGTATCTTACCCTGTATGCCGGATCGTTGAACCACCCAAGGAACGGAAATACATTACCGGCCGCGCCGACTAGGAGACAGCACGCAAGAAAAAAGTTGCCCACGTTTGGATAGCACTGGAAGCCATAATGTACAACAGTGCCCACGGAAGCACTAATAAGCCTGCCCAGCAAAGTTAGGCCGATGTGAGTGAGTAAAGAGTAGGCCTACCATCCGATACCAACATAGTCTATTCTAGCACAAAGATCCATGCCGTCATGGTGCGCACAACCGGCCATTGTATGCCATAGAACACTACTGAATAGACAAGCAAGCGCAAAAGCAATGAAAGCTGTTTCGGGAACGTCTTGCAGTGTAGAGGAATTGAATAATGGGATACAATGAATAAGCCAAAATACGAGCGGGATAGAATGGGTATGAATATTGACTGAATATACATGAACAAAAGCCGCAAGGAGCGCAAAGAGAAACGCACGTGTTTCATTGTGCCAAGCGAATACGGACATGACGATAAGGTGCCACTGATCGAGTGGAATGAACCTGGAGTGGGGCGGGTGAGCGGTACACGAAGAACGTGCGTGTCTAAAAACGTGCCGGTAGCCTCTAGTAACGAAGCGATTGTTACGCCACTGTGGCGGCAAGTCTACATAATGAATAAGTTTAGAGCCTTGCAGGGACCGTTTGATGGCGCGAGCAATGTCACGCGCCATATCCTCAGCTTCAGTAACGTCGTCGGATAATTCGGATACCAACTCGGAAGACAGAATGGAGTCGAAAAGGCCCGACAAACGTGTTCCGCGAGGAAAGGCATGCAAGTCGGTTGAGAATGTATCCATTGACCTTAAATGTGCTTGAAGGGACTGGAACCGAGCCGACAGGCCGGAGATATGCTTGTCCGAGAAGCGAGCGAGAACGTCTTCCATGACGGAAGTGGTGTCTGATAGGGAATGAGAAAGCTGGGCACGAACGTTGCTCAAGGAAGAAACATCAGGGAGCTCTGGGAGGTACGAGCAAACGTCAGACCGGATGCTGCGAAGCATCTCGAGTGCGTCCCTAGCCCATGTGCGTGCATCCTCGACGGTGGATTCACTCTTGATCTTGGGTGCTGTGGGGATAGTGATCTCAGAGACGGGCGAGTCGAGTGTCAAGATCCTGTTCTCGACTTGTTCGAGATACGAAAGAAGGAAGATTCTGAGTGCTCCGAGTGACTGTCTGGCAGATCCAGAGGCGAGATCGAGTGCTTCGAAGGAATGGCGGAGAGTGTGACAAGAGAGAACGTCGTGTGCGTCGGCGGATTGTCTGTGGCGAAGACGGGTTCTTGTCACCGTCGTCGCAGTCGTGGACATTGTACGAAAACAAGCTGTAAAAGCGTGTCATGGAGGCCACTTTGTATGATCGGTCACGTGCCACTGCTTGACATTAACATTAAAATGACCCTCTCTGCTCGGCTCCTCGTCGTCGGGCTGGGCAACGTTCCATTCCCGAACACCCGACATAGGTTCGTTTCGTTTCGTTTCGTTTCGTTTCGTTCAAGCAGTTGCTTTTACTCACCCCAAATCTCGCACAGCGTCGGTCATCTCGTTGTAGATGCACTCGCAGCTCGCTTCGGCATTCGCATGTCTCCCAAAACCCTCGACGGTTTCACCGGTCGCTCACACATCACCCTCGGCGACACCAGCGTCGACCTCACCCTCTTCAAACCAAGTCCGTCCATACCCTCATCCCCTCCGTCTCATCTCACGCTGCTTGGTAGAGCCCCTCATGAATATCACAGGACCTGCGGTCGCCACCGCACTTCGCCACACGACCGCTTTCCCAGGTGCGATGATCGTGATCCACGACTCGCTCCAACATAAGCCCAAGACCTTTTCGCTCAAGTTCGGTGGTTCAGCCAACGGCCACAATGGCGTACGCAGCGTCATATCAGCCCTCGGAGGTGATCCCAACTTTTATAGATTCCGCATCGGGATCGGTCGTGACGGCGATGCGGCCACTTATGTGCTTGGCAGGCTCTCGGCTGATGAGAGCGACTATTGGGGTTTCGGAGGCGGTCTCGACATCATTTGCCAGGAGCTGGCCAAGATAGCTCTCAAGCCACCAACCGCCTGATCCATTATTTCATTGCACACTTCAAGTGATCGGGCCCATTCTTTCGTTAAATATACCGCCTGCATACACTGCTTTCATCGCCCTGCTTTAATGCCACCGCACTTGTACCAGCAATACTGTGCACTCGACACCTTTTATAGCCGTTTGAGTAATGCCATCAGGAAGTATCATCCATGTTGCACATTGCATGCTACAGAGGCTATACACACTAGCAGATACTCATAAATCATTACCGGGAGCATGAAATAGAGGGTATAACGTTTGACAGCTGTTCCAGAGACGCTTAAAACGTAATGAAAACAAAGCCGGTGCTCACTTCGGACCGCACCGCAAACCGATGACTATAATGTGATCGTCAGATGAAAAATAGCATGTACCACCAAAAGAAAGCTTACCGTTTCGCAAAAGCAATGACAACGTCCTTTGCTTCCTTTTCCTTCTTTTTTTTCTGCTTGCCAATGGAAGCTTGAATGATCATGGGTCCCGCATCTTGTCGTTCCAACAACTCTTTTAAGATTGCCGACGCGACCGCGTACTGGATTTCCCCAGCCGACATACTCGTAATTGTGATCTCTCGTACTGGAGGGTCGGATGGCGGATCTGGCAGTCAGTCAGCGCGACTATCCTTGAACACGAACAGGTGAAGAAATAACCCGAGAATTTCTTTTTATTTACGCGGGACTTGATATCATTCAGCGTCTTTCTCGTATCCTCAAGGTCAAACTCGATAGCCCGTGCGGGACTAGTGTCTGGGTCATCTTCCTTGTCCATTTCCCCTTGCAAACCAGCGTATGATCTTTCGAGCTCCCCCACTTGAGTCAGCAAAAACGCAACACGATTTTCCTCTGCAGCCTTTTGCTCAGCAGTGAGCTCAGTCGGTGCTTCGTCCTGCGTTACAGGGTCTTTGTCTGCCGGGCCCTCTAATCCAACAGCCAAAACGCCAGCGAATTCGGTGAATGGGGGAGGTGGCGAGCGGGAGGGAGATGGTAAATCAAGTAATGAAACTTGTGGCCCCACAGTAGTCCCCTTGATTGCTCTTCCTTGGGAAGGTGCAGGGCTACTGTCAGCACCAGCAGATGTTGGCACCTGTACTTGTTTGCTTGATTTCGATTGCGCTTGTTGCTTTGATCCAAGGTCCGCAGGTGCCAGCAACAACGGAGAAGTATCTCGTGGGTGAGTCAAAATGCTAGCTGGGGGATCGACCTGCGCGGGAGTGGGTAGTTGAGGTTCGGCTCCTTGAGAAACGCTGCCCACGTCAAGCTTTCTCTGACCAACCGATTCTTTCAGCGTCTCCTTGGGAGGAGGTTTAGGTACGTCAGGCTCCGCCTGGTTCTTGGATCGTGACCAAAATCCTGCGAAACCGCTACGCAGTGAGGACTGACCCTTGGTCGGTTTCTTAGCAATGGGCAGCGCAACTGACTTGCCAAAATCCACGCCAATCTCGGAGGTGGCCATGTCAGAACGAAAACGAAAGCTGTCACGCAACGTGTTCCGAGGTTGAGGCTGGTCATACACACCCCCAATCACAGAGGCGGCTCGTGATTCAGGGAGAGGAATCTGATCTGGGAGTTGTGACGCTCTATCGTCAAAGTCGATATCTAGAGGGCCAGAAGGAATGTCAATCACTGTGGGGGCAAGCACGGATGGGGGCGGTGATGGAATGGGTGTCGAGGGACCTGGCTGAGGCGTAGGGGTAGGGTCGGAATCGGGCTTAGATGGAACAACTCCTTCATCCACTCCAACTCTTTCATTCGTCCTACCCCCTTCAATCGGCTTTGCTTCCTCACTCATTGTAACTCCTTCAACTGGCTTTACTTCTCTACTCCCCTCAATTCCCCCACTCGCCGGAGCGGGTGTAGGGTGATCAACATCCACCCAATCATCCAGTATCACGGGTGGATCAAGACGTAATGGTTCGGCAACAGGTTCTGAAGTCGATACCGCACCCACGTCAAGCGCAGCGACACCGACATCGGCCTTCAAGGTAACAGATTCGCTTTCCATCTGCGTGATCGTGACTGTGATATTCTGTGCGGTCGTCGTTTGTGTCTGAGATGTGGTAATATGAGTAGAGTCCATGCGTTCATAAGCCGTGTGCTCGTGTTCTTGTGTGGGTATAAGGGAAGGCGAGGGACCCGGATATATTATTGGTTGGCGGGAGGTCGATAGGTCCGTACCCGTCTCCGACCATCCTGAGACGTCTGGGAACGTTCCCGGTGGGCTACGACCCGGTCTACGCGCTGGACCAAGTGTGGGCGCCGGTGAAGGCGCGGTTGACCGAGAAGGTGTAGCGATGTCGCTTCGTATCGAAGTTGACGCATCCAAGGACGTCGAGCGCGATTGCTTGAATAACCGTACGCTAGGGAGATCGTTTTCTATTCGAATGCGGGGTACGGCTCGTTGGACATGGCGGACATCTTTGCGCACCTGGCGATATATGTGTCGAAGACCAGAGTCGCGCCAGACGTTGGGTGCGATATCTGCGAGGAGCATGCCTACGAGCGACCAAAGGACGACGAGGGCGAGACGGGAGATAGATTGGGTGAAGAGGAAGTCGACAAATATTCGGAAACCAAACCCGAGATAAGGGTCAAAGGAACGGGGCATTCGTCGTACAAAGTGGTTAAGGACGACGCCCTCCCACAGCCCTACGAGAACGCCTGAGGGACGGATGAAGAAAGCAAGACTAAAAGATGGTGGATGAAACGCACCACCGACTCGGTCGTCGTTGTCTGTCGCGACATCCACCACGACACGCAACACGAGACCGACACCGATTGCAAGTATGCTGTCCATGGAAGTCACTTTGGATACAACATTCCTGGTATACGAGTAGGTCGACGACAAGGAATATACGGAAGCCAGTGTGGAAAGTGTCAAGGGTAAATGCACAAACAACTTTTTTTGTTTGTAGTCGTGGTAGTAATTATTACTATGAACTCGAATAAAGTAAATAAATTAAGTGCAACTGCATGAGGCCATGATCATCAGGAGAAGAACCCCCAGAGTGCTAACCCCGTCAACGACGCTAGCACAACGAGTACCCTCACTTCCTCTCCAGCAACACTCCTTTCAAAGACTAGACCAAGTCCATGTCGCTTCTTCGCGCCGGGGCGCAACCCGAGGGTATAACTATATTTCTCGGTTTTCATGTAGACTCTTCGCGACCGGGGGCGGAACGTTATGGCGGATACCAGAGGGAGTGTTGCCAGCATAGACAGCATGGAGCGAGAACTGCGATACTCCGTACACATCACGGAGGCAGGCAAGTCGTGTTCGTCTGTATTCAAGACATAATGCCCCGTCTCAATAAATGGGTGTCCAGGATCACCGGTACGGCATATATCCAGTCCAAAATAAAGCGGAAGTGGAAGGTCGGGTGGAATAAATGTTATCGAAAATGCGCGTAGTCGCGGCAGTGTGCGTGCAATTATGGAAGCACAGATCGGGAGTGGCTTTTCTTGCTGAGAGCGAACCAAAGTTACCCGGAGATAATGTAAACGAGGGAGTGCACGGACTGCTTTAGCAACAGTTTCCTACGAAAGGAGGTATACCAAAAGAAGACATGAAATAGTGGAATAAACGTACTATCGTAAACGAGGACTTGCGAGTGCAAATGATCTCAAGTTTGGTGAGACCAGGACATGCATGGCAAATAGACCGCACCAACCCCCCACCTTCATAAGCGGACTGAAAGACAAAACAGACGCGCAACTCCGTCAAAGACTTGAGCCCTCTGAGAGCACTGACCAGTAGTGAGTGGGCAAGGTCACGAATGACCAGAGGTTCGTCAATCGCAACGCTAGTGATCTGGTGGCGGATATGGGCTAGCCCTTGTACATGTTCTATCGCGCCACTGAAGTGAGTGAGCTCGCAAAGAGAACCTGGTGCGAGAGATGACAGAAGAGCAGGGCTCAGTGCGGTGCGGGACGTCCGAAGAGAACAAAGTCGAGGGTGTGCCTCAAGGAATGCAATGAAGGGCGGTTTAATGCCCGGGCGGGGATCCCAGTCGAGCAAGATGTCACCTAATGAAAGGGTGTGCAGCTTGGGCCAACGTGCATGACACAGAGGACGGAGTGCCTGCGGGGAAATGAAGGGAGCTCCACCGATGTGTAGTTCTTCCAGCTCTGGAGAACGGCGAATAAGCATATCCCATAAACGGCGTTCTGCATGAAATTCTGTGATCATAAGAACGATGCTGGCTGCGGAGACAGGTTTAAATTCACCTTGAAGAGCAACGTCTGCAAAGCGTTCGTAGAATCCTTGTTTCAGGTTGAGCGAAAAACCACGGAGACCTTTGAATTGAAAGAGCTAAAGCCACGATGAGCCAAATAGGAATGATGCTCGGGACTATGGTACGGACATTGCTATGACCATCTGGAAGTTCTGCACCATAAGAGGCGCCAATGGTTGTGAGGCGTGGACATCTAGGGGATGAATAAGGCGGTTGAAACGTCAAATTCTGGCATAGGGACACGTCTCACGATAGTCGTAATGCTAGCCACATGTCATCGCGTTCGGGAATTTCATCAGCATCCCAGACGAATGTGTGAAGTGCATCCAGGGTAGACGCAAGATCTAGAACGAGAGTGGAAATCGTGTACCCGTTGTGATCGATTGAGATTGCTTGTGATCTGGGGGGTATAGAAAAGCGGACAAGAAGCTTCTGTACGTGACGAGCGACATCAGGGCGGTGGTTGAGCATTGTCAACGTCGAATGACACTGTTCGACGTTGGCTAGCTGAACATCCGAATAGAGTGTAGGACAAAGGCATGAGAAGAGATGTTTGTTCTGAGTGCGAACGTTAGGGGAATAAGATTAGTGAAATGAGAGAGACTAACCGACAGAGCGAAACGGAGGATGTCTGCCCTTGAATCGATGTAACCTGCGATTTCATGGATGAGATCAAACGGGAGAAACGAGATGTTCGTGGGGTGCATTGAAGAGACTCACAGCCGACGTGTATTCAGCAGCGGGTAGTTGTATACTACCCTACCTTAGTCATCGTGGGGCAGTGGCAGATGATGGCAGTATGGCAGTAACTTACTATCGTGAATGAACACTGCCGCTCGCACAGGTTTGGACGGTGTACAATGTATTGGATGATTCATTGTCGTTTGTGGGTCCAAGTACATTATTCAAGAACACCGCCAAGTCCACTAGTCAACAGCTCTTTATCCGCTCAAGACTGAGCCGCTTGCAGCTTCCCCACGATAGATCCGGGTTCCCGATGGCTCTCAAATTCTCTCGTGTATTTTTGCATCCTCCACCAGCGGTGCCCCGAGCGCCGTTTCATGCCAAGGACCGATGCTGAGCACTGGGGCGCGACATTAACATGCGCTCACACAATGCCGAGGTTCTCTTCATTTCATGGAACGATGGTACTGTACACACGAGTTAGGTATGGGACTGTGGAGTTGGTGGAGCTTCGGGCCATTCGTACATGGTACGTGATGGGGGGCCGGAGGACGATTATTCGGCTGGACTGGACCTTTGCCCACTCGATGGGCACAACAGAAAGAGTTCGATGATGTCGGTCTTGCTAGATCAAATCAGTTGATGAACGAAACAGGTGCTACGAAAGCACTGTGGCCTCATTCGTCCGCAATCGCTGGAACGGCCTAGCGCCATCAATGTCTACGGTCCCTCCTCTCACGTTCTACGGGGAAAATATCAGAAGCGAATATTGGGCATAGGCTAAAGTGTTCACGAAACCCGTGTGCGGACTAGATTGCCTCTTTTTCATCCTCGGATGCACTTTGCAAGTGTCCGTACCACGTTCTCTTTGACCCGAGAAGAGTCCATTTGCCCTCGCAGAACCTGTTGCATACGCACTACCACTCCACGTTTGGAAGGAGAGACTGCCGCAGGCATGTAACTTTTGTGCAAGTATGTGCGCTTCGGCGATTCGGGTGCAGTCATCGGGATGACGAGGACTGCGCAAGGCAAATATAATGTAGTGAGAATTATTTTCGAACATTGGGTTGCATCTTCGTGTGATCCCTCATCTCACACTGACAGTCGGGTAATTCGAGTCCATCAGCGTGCCAGCTTTTGAAGCCGTTTGCTATTCCAAGAAGGAGTGTCCTACGCTGAGTTTGTTGTCCTCGCAACTAGCGCCATGTCTGCGGGAATGCACAATACCTCATTGTGGACACCTGCCCGCGCGATCGGATCAGATCCAGACAATTTTTGGATTTCTAGTGGACAAGATGAGTCGAAGACGCGTATCACGACTCCCGAGAAGAGTCCGGTGAACATGGGAACTTAGGAAGATAGTAGAAAACCGCTTCTCTATTGCATCCGTGCGACGGTGCAAGTATGTCTCACCATCGGTTGTAGAAGTTGAATATTCAGCAACTTCTCGGGATCCAAGATCGTTGGACCACCCATCTATTCGTACGGGCTCATCGTCAGCGACAGATGAGATCCACCTATTGATCCACAAGTACATGGCCATGACGTATTTCAACACACTCCAGAGACGACAACAAGGGGGCGTACAGGCAATAAAAAACAATAAAAAAAGCGTATGACTATGAACGACTGGTTTTTTGCTTGAGTTATGTAGGCTATCACTGACGGAGAGTTCAATTGTGGTATAAACGGACAAATGAACGACATGCAGTGGGGTCAATTGTTGACGATGATGCTGCGAGGGATTGAAAATCATTGGAATGATGGTAACGAACAAGGGCACAAAAAACAATGGGTTGAATATTTTGCAAGTTGTCTAGCGAGCGATACGGGCGGAAAAACACGACAGATGAGATCTGTGGATGAGATCAGAGGGTCTCGTTAACGAAAAAATACTTTCGTACGTCGACGGTATCTAACACTTTGAAGATGACGCGGTCATAGCGGACTTCCTTTTTGTCTCTGAACTCTTGCGACTACCCAGCGCAGAAGCGATGGTATTCATAGAGATCCTGCTCGGCGGAACCCTCTCACTTGCACATGTCGTGTACGTCGATACCCCGGACTTGTTGCTGATCGAAGCGGAAATTACGGACTGGACGGTCGTGCTCGTGCTCCACCTGGAACTCGGCTGCACATGAGCTACCTGCGGAGACTGTACCGTAGGCACTGGGGCAGGCGTGCTCAGACCTTCAGGATCTTCGCTGAGTGATTGCAACAGGAGTTGCGCGAGACGTGCTTCATCTCCAAACCCCCTGTCTCTTTCTGCGTCTGCTTCTGTGCCCCGGGTCTCTGGGACGGGCAGTAACATCCGAGAGGAACCTTGGTGTGCGAGGCGTTTCTTCCCGTTGGTACGCGAATTTTTTCCCTTGCGTCGCCCTCCCCTGGCGACTGAACGTGGTGCGGGAAAACGATACTGCAAGCCGATTTCTTGGTTTCCGTTCCACCCCACGTCGACCTCACCGAGGTCAAGTCCGGTAGGTGGGAGGGGTGGTGGTGGTGGTGGCAAACTGGCGAACGGGTCTCGCAGGGAAAGAAAGTCGAGTAAGGAATCGGATCCACGCCCGGAGAGAGAATGTTTTTGAGCACGGGATATGGCAGAGACCTTGCCAGCGTGATCTCCGAGGGGCCCCTGTTCGTACCCCAATACCACCCGCCTCTCCGATGAGTGCGGGCGAGGATTAATGGGTAATACTTGTCCGCGTGGCACGCGTGTGAGCTCAAGATGACACCAAAACTGATCCGCTTACGGTGAATGATGGCCAATGTCGCAAAGGACCATAATAACATGCAGGCGGCATTCACGAGGAGCACGTGGGGAAAAGGATGATTCGTGGCGGTACCTGCGGATACGGCGGCGACGACACTGGTAGCAGCGGTGAGGGTGGCGAATATTTGAGTTGCCACGAGGACCAACGGGGGTAAAATAAAAGCTTGTCTGCCAATGTTGTATGCGTCTTTGGCCGTGGGAGTAGCGGTCAAAGGGGAAAGATTGGAGGAAATCGATTTGTTCGGAGGACAAGTTTCGCATTCCAACTCGTCTTGCAATGCGAGAGACCCTGGAAATGGCCAGGTGGCTTGGGTTGGAGAGGATACACGACCGGGGTTCGTTGCAGAAGAGTAGTCGGCTATCTCACCTTTTTCGAGGTTCAAGTCCGTCGCAACAGCTGCTGCATGTCGACGGTGTAAGAGGACTCCGGTTACTATGGCAAAGGTGAGTAGGATTCCCCGAGATACAAGTGCGAAGATAGCCGAGACGAGGGGAGGGCTGGCTGGGATGAGGGCAGAGACAAGCTCTGTGCAGTGTCAATTTCTGGGTGTGCCGGGGCAGGGTAAGATGACGAACCACACCCAACCAGGAAAGCAGCCAGAGAGAGGAAAAATCCAGGGAGGGGAGGGAAGGACGCAAGTGCCCGGGAAGACGGGTTAAGAGCATATATGAAAATGGCGGACACTGAAGACGAGAGCCTTAATCATTGGGGTAAAGCGGGGAGACTGGCATACACGCAGACTGCAAAAGGACGGTGAACGTCTTTGCTACGACTCTGAGAGGCTCGCCACAGGCGACGCTCAAAGCGGACCCGCCGGCGACGGCGGCTAATACGGCGAAGAGGATGAAAAGGGCGCGTTTGGACGGAGTAGAAGTGTGAACGAAGGAATTGTAGAGAAAGAGAAGAAGGGAAAGGAGAGGGATGGGGAGAAGGAGAGCAGGTGCGACGACGTCCGGAGACGCCATGGCAAGAAAACGAGCGGCAGAAAGGATGAAAAAGAGAGAGGAGAGAGACGGGGGGAAACCTTCTTTGGGGGGGTTCACGAGGTCATCGGAAGTCGATTGGCATTTCGATTCCTGATTCAAACACGGTATATTAACCACCCCGCGTACAACATCGGCATACACGACGACAACTCTCAACAGACTGCGGCACCACGTCACTAGCCATCAACCGCGCAGGACGCCTTCACTCACGTGTATAGCATATATTCGGGTGGATGGCGCATATACCCCATCTAGAAGCGATCTCGTGTCAGACCACGTCCGCAAACACACATGGACCACAGACCTAGCTTCTGGGTTGAGTATCTGGAGATGTTGCTGGGGCATTCTGCTGGGCAGTGGCCTCATTGGAAGCAGCAGCAGCTTCCTCTCTCTTCTTCACCTCCTTGGCTTCCTTGTTTGCCTTGTACTTCTTGTAAGCCCAGGAAATAATCATGGTCGAGAATTGGCGCGATTATGGGTTGTTGAAAGGAATGCTCGGTTGGAACACCTCCTTTTATCCCGTACGCGAAAAGCACCGAGAAGGGTTAAGCAGAATCACCTGTGCTGACCTGTGTTATCGACACCGCCTGTGAACGACAGCGTTGCCGACGACAGACGTGTGTCCAGAGCGTTGCCAACGATAGGCGTGTCGACACATGTTTGAGGTGTGAGGTGCAGAGTGGCGGATATCGGAAACATCCGACCACATTGAGTTAAGGTAGTATTCTCCTCCCATCCTCTTTCGGACACTTTGAGCGAGTTCGTTCGAGTGTCTTGTCGTTTTTCATTACATCTTTGTTAGTTTCATTCCTTTCTCTTCTTCATACTATTCCCTGTTTTTTTTTGTGTGTATCAAATGTCTAACGCGGCCTCTTCTGTCTCCTCACTGGCCTTTGGCGGTCCGCTCCCAAATGGCAGCGCACCATTGCCTGCTGCCAGTCCAAAACACGAGCCATCCTCGAGCCACATCCTTCAAGGACCCGAACAGATACAAATCATCGACAACGACAAAAATTTTACGTGAGTGTCGTCGTTTTGAGCTCTACTGTGTGACTCAAAATCACTGCGTTCGCGTCCTCGGTCACCGTCCTACCCAATCCATTCATCAGCCCAAACCTATCCTCCCAGATTGAACGATGGGGCCTTCGAGATGCCGGGTTCAGCTATAACATTGTTGCTGTCTTTGGTTCTCAGTCAACAGGAAAGAGTACGTCACATCTTTGTCTTCCACTTTCTACTCATCTTCACCACTCTATTTGCACAGGTACTCTCCTAAATAGATTATTTGGGACTACATTTGATGTAATGGATGAGACTAGGCGACAGCAAACCACCAAGGGTAAGTTCCCTTTCGGACTACCATCAAAACACGTTGTTGAACTGCTTTACCACAGGTATATGGATGTGTCGAGGAAAAGGCATGAGTGTTATGGTAATGGACGTAGAAGGCACAGACGGTCGTGAACGAGGCGAGGACCAGGTTTAACCAGTTTGTCGCTGCCCTCCTTCGTCAAACTAATTGTACCATAGGACTTTGAGCGCAAGTCTGCGCTCTTCTCCCTCGCCTCCTCCGAGGTTTTGATTATTAACTTGTGGGAGCACCAAGTCGGTCTCTACCAGGGAGCCAACATGGGACTCCTGAAGACCGTCTTTGAAGTCAACCTAGGCTTGTTTGGGAAAAAAGTTCAGGATGGCCCCCGATCTCGGACGCTCCTTTTGTTTGTCATTCGGGATCATCTTGGTGTAACGCCTCTTTCCAACCTACAGAACACACTCACTGCTGATCTGATTCGAATCTGGGACTCTTTGTCCAAGCCAGCCGGGCTTGCAGAGGCTCAGTTATCTGATTACTTTGATTTAGTGTTCACTGCCCTCCCACATAAAATTCTGGCGGCACAGAGATTTGAAGACGAAGTTGCCCTCCTGAGACAGCGTTTCACAACCAAAGGTCGCGAGGACTATATCTTCAAGGACGTCTATCACAAGAGAATTCCAGCAGATGGTGTCGCTGTTTATATGGAGAATATATGGGTTTGCGTCTCTTGTATCCAGCAGCAATGTTCACTAACCATACGAAAAACTAACAGGAGCAGGTCCAGACTAACAAGGATCTAGATTTACCAACTCAGCAGGAACTCCTAGCGCAGTTCCGTTGTGACGAGATCTCAACCGCTGCGCTTGTCGAGTTCAACGAACAAACAAAATCCCAGAAACGACCGATTGAGGTTGGACGGGTTGTTGAAGGACTAGGTGCACTGATGAGGCACTGGAGAGATCAAGCACTTGGTGCGTTTCCACCATCACGATTGGGTTTCTGATTGATGTCCTACACAGCCCGTTATGACCGTGATGCCTCGCGATACCATCAAGGTGTTTATGCTCGGAAACGCCTTGATTTGCATGCCACGATTACCTCCACGCTCAGCCCGCTCTTCCTCGGCCAGCTCAAGAACCTACACAGATCATGTCTCTCCGCCTTCAAATCTGCACTACATGATACCCTGAGCGGTAGTGGGACAGAGTACAATTTTGGAGATGTCGTCAATAAAGCGACAATCGAGTGCGAGACGCGGTTCCAGGAGGGCGGAAAAGAAGCCTGCATTGAGGAGGAATGGAATTGGGAAGAGGAGCTTGGTCTGTTGAGGGAGGAGTTTGCTAATGTCGCAGAGATATTTAGGAAGGATGAGACGAAAAAGACAGTCAATCTTATTGAGGTGAGGATACGTTGTGTTGGCCCTAAGGAAAAAACCTGAACATTCCGCAGAGAAACTTTAAGAAGCAGATCTCTGAACCTGTGGACATTGCATTGACCAAGGCCACTCCTGACATGTGGGACAAAGTTTTGGGTGCATTCAAGCAATTGTTGGACAAGGCTGAAACATCATACCTGAAGAAGGCCAAAGGTGGAATCCGTTTACGTCGATTTTAACGTCGTGTTCATGAGTCGTGCTGTAGCGTTCAACTGCACGGAGGAAGAGAATGCGAACGCGCTCTCGTCTCTCCGTACCCGTGCTTGGCTTGCTCTCCGTGCGAAGATCGACGAATTGACGGCGGACACCGCTATCCTCGGAAAGCTCCGTATGCACTTTGAGGAACGATTCCGGTACGACGAACACGGGGTCCCTCGGGTATGGAAGCCTGAGGATGACATTGAGGGTGCGTTTCGCACGGCAAAGGACGAGGTTCGTTTTCTTCCACGGGCTGGGAACGAGAGCTGACGATTGGGTACAGACTCTATCTCTGATTCCACTCTTCTCTAAGATATCCCCTGTCGATCCTTCCTTGGAGTATACGCTTCCTCCGTCGGCTTCGGACGCCATTGCGGGCGCGGAGGAGGATTTTGATTTTGCCGCGTCCCTCGTCGTTTTCTCAGAATCTAAATACCTCGATCTCAGTTCCCGGTTTAAACGCGATACAGATGCATACTTTGTGGAAGCGAAGCGAAGCACTGTATCGTCTATCGCGCAAGTGCCGTACTGGATATATGGGTTGATGATGGTGCTGGGATGGAATGAAGCGATGATGGTGCTCTTCAATCCGCTCTACTTTGTGGTGGCCATCACGTTATCCAGTGCAGCGTGAGTGTCTCGGAAGTGGACGAATGCGGACGAGCTGAAAGACGAGACAGGTACGCGATTGTCAAATTGGGATTGGCAGGTCCATTGTTTCAGTTGTCTAAGACAGTTGCTGGAGAGGTGAGTGTGACGTTTCGTAGACTGATAGACGGTCAACTGATGGAGTGCGAAGATCCAGCAACAAGCGATGAACAGTCTCCGTGAACAGTTGTTGCAGCCTGCTGTGGAAGAGCACGGTGATCGGAAAGTAGTGGGGGCGAGTCCGCTGCGGGCGACGAACTCGACGTCGACGGATCGTGTTGAGGTGGACAACGACGAGGGCGAGGTTATGATCGGCCATGCACGATTTTAGAGAATATTATTATATGTTGACGCTAACCCTGAAAAGGGAATATAATTGAGGAGAAGATAAGATAGGCCCGTGAGATCTTGAGATTTGTTTCCCAGTAGGAAAAGTAGAAATTAAAAAAAATGTTGATTTATTGAACGCACCAACCTCATGCATCACCGCGCTCCTTCAACCCGTCCCTCGTTCAAATACTTGGCTCCACGTTCGTCAAAGTTGGACATGCCCCTCCCAATGCCCCTCCTTCACCCAATCGGATCCCCGAGGAAACATCGTCTGAAGCACCGTACTGCACTCATCGCCCTCTTCTCCCTCCTCACATTCACCTGCTACCTCCTCTTTGTCGCCTATCCCTCTCTCAACCTCTCCAGGTCCCTCCTCACCCGCGTGCACGACCCCTACCCCCCGCACGAGAACCACTCCCCGTCGAAACCGTCTACCAAGTACCGCAAGGTACAACAACACCTCAAACCGGTGCCACCACCACGGCTTCCTCTCGCCCTCTCCCCAACGGAAGAGCTTGCCGCGCTCTCCGCGTTCATCGCCGCACTTCCCTACAATGTCCTCCCCCCGTCAGTCAATCCTGACCTCCCTCTCGACCCCCAGCTCGTCCTCGATTTCGACCCCCGAAGCGAGTCTGCGAGAGATGAACTCGACCGACTTGTCGAACAAGTCTGGTCTCGGTTTCCTGTCATACTGTTTGCAAAGGTAGTCCTCTCACGCGCCTCGACCTCGGCTTATCTGACGCGCGTCGATAGCTTCACTCGTCCAATTCACGCGAAGTTCGGCACATGCTTGACAGCATGCACGTCAGCCCAGCACCACTCATTGTCGAGGTGGATCAACGCGAAGACGCTCCGGTTCTCATTCCCCTTTTGTCAAGACTGACGCATGTTCCCGCTCTTCCCATCCTCATGATCGGTGGTCACCCTGTGGGAACTGAGACACCGGACACAATGGGTCTCATGGCCGTGATTAGGACAATGCACGAAAATGGCGAATTGACCCGGAAAATGCTCGAAGCGGGTGCCACGCTCTAC
>JBBPKO010000238.1:9346-30603 GCA_038089295.1 Xerocomus amazonicus
TTGCGATTTTGTGATTGGGGGAGATGGATGACGTACGGTTGATTTCCCGCTTCCAGTCGCTCCCATAAGGCTGGACAGAAACTTTAAGAAAAGGAAGAGCAACAACCTGGCAGACGCACGCAACCCTCATCTTTTCCGCTCCGGAATTCATCTGTGTTGCAGTCAAGGTGGCAGGGTGAGCAGATGATGGTATAGCCTAACCTCTTAGGGATGTTGGGTGACTAGAACAGTACGACAAGCTGCCCTGGTGAACCGCTTTTATTCATCAAGTCGGCGGTGCTCGCGTGCGATGTACCACGCTTGGTAGTGCACGTACATTGGACCTAGACAGGTTTATGCCCTTTTCTCGGTTAGTATAGATCTGATCGGCTCCAGGCCTTTGCACGAGGTACGACAGTGCAAGTCTGGATGGCACTACCTATCGTCCTAGTTATCCGGCGTGGTGTGGTCGCGGTCGACTTTGGTATGCCAAGCGGCCTCGAGGCATCGTGTGTGATGGTCGTCCTCGTCATAGGTGCTGCTCAATGTGGCCCATTGCCAGAACTAACACTCTGGTGGTCGTCATATGGTACCCCACACCCTGGTACGTGCAATGTTTGATGGCTTGGAACCAGTGCCTGCCCGATCGGCGTTTTGACCATTTAGTTGGCTCATTCATAGATGAAATGGAACCTCTGCGTTGCTGTGCAACAGATGGGCGTCTCGGAACATTGCAAGGATATACTTTTGTGAAGTGTACTCCAACCACACGTGTAGGGTTTGGAGTCAGCACAGATCGGGCGAAAGCAATCTCCGGAAATACACGGGAATTGATGAAATGACGGTGCGGTGTGACTGTTTCCAACACCACACGAACAACATCTGATAGACACATGCAACGTAGTGGCTTATATGTCTCTCCGGAAAAAAAATGGTACTGTGCTAGAATGCGCAGCAGCGATGTGCAACGTGGCTCTTGGGCACTACATATGGGTCCCTTTGCTGATCTCCGCGAGACCTCGAGGCGTACATCACGGATGAATTCGATCTATTAAATCCTCATTTGAGTCGCCAGGTCTCCCACAGAACGCGAGCCTGCGGCGATGAGGTGAGCGGCGCTGTTGCCATGCACCATGTGAACGAGCGAGCCTACCTCGTTTACCATTCGCTTTTAGCCACTACCAACGCCACTACCAACTCTCTATGAGCGATTTTCTTTCGGCTGCTATGCAATGCATTTCTGGTTTCCCCTTTTCCCTTTGTGGAGGGCGACGAAAGGGGAGGGTAAGACTAACAGAAGGTGACGAGGAATCAGCACCAGCAGCGGGGACATTGGTCGCCCCCCGGGTATCGCAAGAGGCTGGTGCAAAGCCCATCCACATTGTGTAAGTGGAAAGCCCGTACTCTTGGCGTACCAGGATGTTCATAGCCACACTAGGGTCATGGGTCCAACAGGGAGCGGAAAGTCGACGGTTTGCCCAGCCAATTGACTTACCTGGCGAGCGGCTTTCTCACAAAGTAACTTACAGTTCATCAACCTAGCATCTGGATCCTCCCTCGTGGTAGGACAAGGATTGGAGAGTTGCACGTCAGAAGTGCAAACATCGAATGCGTTCGACGTCGATGGCAAAAAAGTGATTTTAATCGACACGCCGGGTTTCGGTGACACGACTTTGGCGGACAGCGATATTTGGAAGATCATAGCTGCATCCCTCGTTACGAGGCGAGTCTCATCACTGCCAGAAAAATGTGGTCGGTCGAGCTGACGATAGACGACGGACACAGCCACAAGGCGGGCATACGCCTGGCCGGCATTATTTACATGCAGAGAATATCTGATGTGAAAGTATCCGGTTCGGCGCGACAAAGCTTCAAGATGTTCCAAGAGCTTTGCGGTGAAGAGACGTACGCCAACGTCGTCCTTGTTACTGGCATGTGGGATACGATCGCCCCCGAAGTCGGGGATTCGCGGGAGGAGGAGCTCAGGAACAAGGATATTTTTTTCAAGCCTGTCCTCGAAAAGGGCGCGGGAATGTCGCGCCACGACAACACACGGGAGTCCGCGCTCAACATCATCCGACGCTTCGTTGATAAGCCCCCCGTTACACTTCGAATCCAACAAGAGCTAGGGGAGGGTGGAAATATCATGGAGACGTCGATATATAAGCAGATACATGGGGTGATGTTAGACCTAGTGACCCAACGCCAAAAAAAGCTGGAGACACTGATGGCGGAGATGGCGGAAGCGGAGCGGAATGGGGACGATGAGACGCAAGAGGAGCTTGAGGAGGAAGTTCAGACAGCCAAGACGGAGCTGCAAGAGGCGCAAGACAAGATAACGAAGCTTGCGAGTGAGTACGAGATAGAGCTGCGGAGGGTCGAGGAGTTGCTTCGCAGGAGGAGAAAAGACTAGTACACTAGTACTAGTACAGCAACTGTGAGTATGAGTGTTGTGTAATACAGCATTCAGGTCGCGCTCGACCGTTTGACGGTGCCGCAGACAAGACGACAGAAAATGCTCATATTCAATCGTTCATCCGAGGGTCTGATGAGGCTATGGTTGGTTCATTTCGATCTGTGAAACAGCGCGGACTGGGCGTGTTTCTCCTATGTCCGGGCAGGACATTTTTAGAGATGTGGGGACAGCGCCTCTCCTATGGATCACAGTGATATAAGGGGACTTCGTATCCATCTTTCCCGCACCTCATCGCTCAGCCACCCCACTGGTCTTGTTACTATCCTCGACTTTCCCAACCAAACAGACAGACGCATCATGGCCTTTAGCGAACAATCCATGGCGATTGCGTACGTTACTTTCTTGCTCCCTTATTGACACCTCTGAATATGCGTCCAGCGTCATAGGAGCCACTGGCAGCGGAAAGTCAACCGTGAGCAATCCGTCCCGAATAGACACCCCGCAGCTGACCTAGAAACGTTTATGATTCAGTTTATTAACCTTGCGAGCGGATCAAACTTGCCCGTCCGCAAGTCGCTCAGAAGCCACACCAACGAATTAGAATCATCCACGTTTTTCCTCGATGGACGCACCGTCACACTGATTGATACACCTGGTTTTGAAAATACTGCTCCAACCGTCCTGGACGTTCTCAAGATGATTAGCGAGTATCTTTCCCGACTGTAAGCACACGCACACGTTGCTGTCTGTCGCACAGATATACATTCATGAATTCCCATGCAGATACAGTCAAGGGGTCAAATTTGCCGGCGTGATTTACATGCACCGTGCTAGCGAAGACAGCATGGCCGGTCCATCGAGGCGTAATTTTCAGTCCTTTTGCAAATTCTGCGGTGATACAAGTCTCCGGGATGTCGTCATCGTGTCCAACAAGCCTCCCGCAGAGGATCTTGGCGAGGCAAAACTGCATGATTCTGCGCAAACAGATGAGTTCTTTGCGCATGCGGTGGACAATGGGGCGCAGATGCTTTCTTATGATGGTTCGCGGGCATCGACGCACTCGATCCTTCGTCACTTGATCAACCGCAAATCCACGGCGCCCTCTCCGAAATCCAACCAGCGAATGGATCCCGTTCGCACTACTACTGGTACAGACGCCGTCCGGGAACTAAAGGACCAAGTGGAACACCACACGAAAGCATTTGGAAGTTTGTGTCGCAAAATTGACGCAGCGACGCTTTCAGAGGACAGGGAGACCAAGGAGGTGCTCCATAAAGAGGCTAGGAGCTCCCTCGAAAAGATAGACCGTCTCCGCTATGATCTCGAGCGATTGGTCGCGAATTTTGCAGCGGAAAATCCCCGTCTGGAAGATGAGAATCAGCAATACAGGTGCGCGATCTCACCGCTCAAGACGGAAGGTGAACCTGGGACACCGGTACCCGGGAAGGATCGCAGGTCTCGGGAACTAGCAAAGGCAGAGCGGGGAGAAGCTGAGGCACTGCTGGGTGAAGGGCGTCCACCGCTGGAACACGGTGGGTTGGAGGAGTGTTTGCCAGTACGTGCAAGACCGCAGTACGCAAAGCTTTTTGCGGGCGGCACCGTTGTTTTTGCTTTGATTTGTGTGTCTCGATTCATATTCGATGGTTGTACGCTATGATCTCTCACGTTAAAGAAATCAGTCACTCTTTCTAACTATTATAATTTATTTGAGAGGATGCATTGATATTCAAGCTGGCCGCAATATAGCAATTTAGATCCCACTGCACATGGGTGCTGGACCGCTGCTCCACCTTATTTCACTCGATAATTAGGTGGGCCCAAGACCGGAAGGATCATATTTCCTTGCTCTGGACCTCAGGGTCATAGCCTCGGCCAGTCTACTTCGATCTTTCACGGAGCGCGCGGAGTCCTCGTGTACCTCCTGAGAATGACAGCCATGATACTGTGAACGGGGTGGAAAAAGTGCCTCATGTACGATGTTTGACACGAGACAGCGCGCAGCACGGGTGCAGGCAACATACGCAATCATCGGATCAAGTACAGGAAAGACATGCGTGCCACAAAAAACACGCCATCCTCTGCTTTCGCAGCTGCTGAAACACTTGTTCGTATGCCCGTTTCCTTGATTGAAGCAATAAACGTTTCGGGAAATATGAACGATCGTGATGAATTAAAAACCTGCAAAAATATCTGTTATTCGGTCAAAGAGCATCATATCCGGTGAGCATGTCCGTCTTCCCGGCCAGGTTGATCGATCAGCCACTGTCTGACGATGCTGGAAACGACCCTATTGTTTTCACCATGACGACTCGCAACTTGAAAACACGGCTTTCAACTTTACGCCAAACTCATATCGCCGATAAATTCGGTCAGCCATAGACAGTGAGTGTGAGAACGATGTGTTTACTTCCCGGTACTACTCGCGAACGAGGCTCGAACGTTCAACATGCGAAGATCGACTTTGAGGCTTCACATGTGTGGTCCATTTTATCACTCGATCTCGATCAGGGACTGAAACCTTGCTTATCCAGTAGGGCTTGAGGGACGTAGAGGTGCTTCGCTGAGGTACTGGATGGGTCATAAGAATTGGAGACGAGTGCTAAAAACAGCTGAGCGGGAGATTGGCCATGTGAACGTGTACATACGTCAGAACCACCAAGCTGGCATGAATGTGGGTCTAGGAAGCGATCCCCGAGCGGGCTTATTGAAATAGATCCCTCTGTCCTTATAATCTATTATTATCCATTTTACGGAACTAGAGAAGGGGGAGGAGTTACCCTCTGAGGACCAAAAATGGTGAAAGGGAGAGGACATACGGACGAGTCATTGACTAAGTAAGAGTGAGCAAGTTCGGGTGGACGTAGGGGCCCGGTAAGTTGAAACAGAGTTGGTCGATGATGATAACAGATAAATTGGAGAACAAAACAGACGAACGAACATTCCTCTGGGTTTCAGCAGATCTAAAGAGCCCCCTTTCATTGTTTTTCGAAATACCTTCCCGCAAATTCGCGGAATAAACTCACACATACACAAATGAACACCAGCCACGGAACGTTCTTTCCAGACGGTCCCCTCGCAGTCATCGACCCACCAAACAACGCATATGTTCAGATGGCTCTCCTCGGACGATTCACAAACTAGAGTCATCATGTAAGTAAACCACCTGCATGGAACAACTAAATGCCACCAAACAGAAACTAACAATAGAAACATCACGATCCAAGGAAGTGGACATGCAAAGAATCACCCAGACAACGGTGTACAGCCTTCACCAATCTGCGCATTCTAGAAACATTAATAGAATATCAATGAGTATCAAATAACAACCCTCAATACTTACGAGTGCGTCGCAGCAAAAGTTGCCAGACCCTGATTCTGAACAAATTCCGGAGACGGCGAACCCACAGATTCCAGTTTGTGATTGAGGCTGAAGCAAGTTCATCCCAGATAGTGAATACAAATGGTTGTTCAAGAGCAGGACAAGAACTCACGTCATAGTGAACACAGCAGATTGGAAATTTGGTGGATGGGCATGTGAACTGGGCCGCGGAGGCTGCGGCGAAGGATACAGTGACCGGGGCGAGCAGAGCAGATAAGTGATGCATGTGTTCCAGGACGAAGGGCTGGTATCGGCAGCATCACGCTCTATATCCAGAGGGCTCCCGACGATGGTTATTTGTACTGACACGTACACCAGGCTGTTGACCCGTTCGCGTTACAACTCATAATCGCATCTGGATTGCGTGGTATGACGGCAGGTGAAGAATTGCTAACCAAGAGTAGTGTTTACCTCTTTGGGGCGGAGACTACTTACCGGGGCGCGACGGCTGGCCGAATCGCCGGCGACTCATGGTTTAGTGCCTACGGAGCCATTGCTACAGTCATTCCCCGGCGGTTTCGTCAATCCAAATTTACACATCAACAAATACCTTCTCCTACTAAAATACACTGACTACATGGGGTGTACATTGAATAATAGTCTAGATAGCTGGCATTATGCTCCATGTCATTTAGAACAATAAATAGTGAAAGGGAGAGGACATTGGCTAGGTAAGAGTGAGCACGTCCGGGTGGACGTAGGGGCCTGGTGAAGCCGAAACCGAATTGCTTGATGATGATAATAGATATATTGGAGAGAAAAAAACGAACGAACGAACATTCCTCCGGGTATCAGCAGATCTAAAGAGCCTAAAATCTCTCTTTCATGGGCACGTACTTGATTGTTTTTCGAGATACTTTCCCGCAGATTCTCGTAACAAACTCACGTACACAGGCGAACAGCCAGCCTCGGGACGCTCTTTCGCCCGCAATCGTCGACTTACCGAACAACGCCTAGGTTCAGATGACTCTCAAAGACAATTCTCAAACCAGAGTTATCATGTAAGTAAACTGCCTGCATGGAAAAACTAAATGCCGCCAAACAGGAGCGAGGAACTAGGAATAAAAACATCACGATCCAAGGGGACATGCAAAGAATCACTCAGAAAGCGGTGTACAGTCTGTGCCGTCCACCCCATCCTAGAAAAGTTAATAGGATGTCAATGAATATCAAATAACACCCCTCAATATGAAAATCTACTTACGAATGATGCACAGCAATAAGTGAGAGTGTCAGGCAAACAATCCGGGAAGTCAGTCGTCGAACAATTGAATGCAGCATGCGAATAAGGCTGAAGCAAGGTCATCCCAGATAGTGAGTACAAATGGTCGTTCAACAGCAGGACAAGAACTCACGTTATAATTATGACAGCAGAGGGGGATATTGGGGGGCTGGCATGTGGATTGGGCCACAGAGACTGCGGCGAAGGATACAGTAATGAGGGCGAGCAGACCAGATAAATGATGCATTTGTTGTAGCACGAAGAGTGTCAGCAACGTTACGCTTTATACCCAGAAGGCTCCTGATGATGGTTATTTGTACTGACATGTACACCAGGCTGTTGACCCGTTCGCGTTACAACTCATAACCGCATCCGGATTATGTGGTATGACAGCAGGTGAAGAATTGCCAAGAGTAATGTTTACCTCTTTGAGGCAGTTGGTCACCAGACTACTTACCAGAGCACTCCGGCTGGCCGAATCGCCGGTGACCCATTGTTTAGTACTTAGTGCCGACGGCTAATTGTGGGGACAATTTGGCCATCTACACCCTGAGATTCGAATCGCCGACGATTCCCCCAGCTGTCATGCAGAGCTTCTCACCATATCCCAAACAATGCCAAGCTCAAGCTGGCTGCATCCGTACAAGCTAGCAGAACGAATGTGACTGACAAACCTCTGCCGCGCTTCATGGGAATCAGGACGTCGTGTTTGATAATCTATTTGGGATAGATTGGTTCCGTGCCAAGGGGATATTTAGCGGTGAGCAAATTGGACGCAAGGAGAGAGACGTAATAAGCAAATCTCGCTAATGAAGCCCACGCTAGAAAATACTGGTCTGTCGCACAAACACTCAAGTCAAGGAATCATAGCCGCTTGATTCAGTTTCAGACACGCTTTGGACCTCATGAACCGAATCACTGGAGGTATGAGTGTGCGATGCCATTTCAAACCAAGTGCTTACTTGCATCGTAAGAATCTATGCATTATGACGTGTCCTTGAGCCGCTCGCTCACAAATTCACTAGCATTAATAAGGTTATATTTCGCCTCTCAGTTTGTGGATACACGACTTGGTTCAGGCTGCAAAGGCATAAACGTATGATGCTTTTTGTCGTAAAAATGTCACCTCAAGTTGCACATGATCCGAAAAACGGGGGAATCAAATATCATTTTTTGACGACTGGGCGGAACATAGACTTGAACACATTGGATATCAAACAATGTGCTTTGATATCCACTGCCCATTATTAAATAAATAATGTTGACGTCGCAAGTTGGTCAACAACCCTGGTGCAGCCACAACGACACTCGGAAGAGATCCGGAAGGTATAACTCACCCGACAGCCGATCTATCCTTGATAGCATGTGTGTCTATCCAATCTCCTCCAAGTTCAAGAACTGAAGTGCCTGGATTCCAGGTTGCTGCCAGAGAGTGAAACACCGGGGACACATCAAGTCAATTTTCATCTACAAGATCTAACCATCTGACCTCGAAGCTACGGAAACAATGATGAGCAACAATGGAAATAGGAGGGGGTGTCGGTACTTATAGCATTGTCGTCGACCCCAGGATGTGTCTGATGTCACTTGGTGAGCGGTTTCCACGAATAAGCCCGCCTCACCATCAAAAGAAGTATGGCGGACCAAAGCGAAAACAAGGAAAAGGTTTTCCAACATTCACTGCCGCATGGCTGAAACAAGACAACCGGTCCAAAAGCGTCTCTTTTGGTTGAAGAGCACACTAGTATTCGGGGCGGGCATTTCGTAAATTTAAATAATCGTCCTAAGGCCATACATTCGCGCTTGCCACCGGGCCATCGTTTTTCAACCTCGTAATACAGTTCCATGACGAAATAACTCGATTAATAAATGGTTGCAGAAGCAATGGCATGATGAAACTCCTGCTTTCATTTGCCTCCACTGGAAGATTGAAATAGGTCTGTGTTGCTTCAAGACCATATCCCTGTATGACCGGGAAATGTCGCGATCTTAGCACCGTAACATGTGCGTTAAGGGGAATCCTTAGAAGATGACAATCGATGCGTACTTACAACCCGACTTTCATACATGCATGCTAGACCTCACGCGCTGTAGCCAACCGTCCTTCTAGTATACCACATATGCATATATTTCCGTTGAGTCAATCCAATTACCGGAAAAACCCACCCAACCATTACATGATCGGACCCGTCTGAGCTTGACAATCGCAAGAAGTACTAACGCTAGCACAGCTCAATCAAGCGACCTTGGTTACTGTTGCTGGGAGGGCCCAGAGGTTGACGAGTGGAAGACTGTGTCAATTGGCCAATGCTGCGCCCATCTCCGACGACTCCGCAGTGATGCGGCGTACTGCCACGATGTGGAGTCAGGATGCGGCAAACCTTTTCTTCCAAAAGATGAAAACTACCACATGGACTCTGGCCAAACAAGATTGTGGATGAACGGTATTACTCACTGTTGAAACTCTGGATGAATGGATAGCCTGGTCATCTCTACCCTCGTAATTCTATGGCTCAGGGACACAGCTTGCCAAGACTAACTGGGTGGGGTATGGTCGATTGATCCAAGGCGTACCACATGTGCCATCTACCGAGTAAGATTAAGTCATATTGGGCCACAGCTTCCAGCCCAGTATATAGTTTACCTCAACAGCAGGGCTCACGTCGTGAAAATCACTTAGAATCTGACATATACCATGGCAACCTCGCCCTCTGGGTATTGGCACTGGCTCTATCAGCAACAAATAATCAAAGTATGTAGTCCGATTTAAGAGACGTGTTGTATTTATGTCGTTCTCTATAGTATTGTCGAGGTATGGCGTATCCACTCTGGCTTTTGCCTTGCATTCATTTTTCTCGATTCTCTGCAAGTCGCCCCGATAGCTATATGGGTATGTTCGCTTTTTTGTCGGATATCCCCAGGTTCCAATGAGTAGTGCAGGTGTTTGATTACCTCCTTACTCTTGATGAAGAGGTGCGTAGAAGAGCGCCCGTTCCACCGATCAGGCAAATCTCACTGTCGACCAAAGGTACGATTGATGACTAACAAAGGGGGATGGGGCATCACACATGTACTGTACATACCTACTCGATTCTTCCCGCTGATAGGGTCATTGTGTGCGACTTACAGTGTGTTCGCTTTCGTCTTCTTTAAAAAATGCGGTCTTTTGACCCGCCATCTAGACGCACTGGTAACTACTCGCCCCGCGGCAACGGTAGGACGTTTGATTCAAATCGTGAATGGCCAATGCTCACGCATGGCAGTGTGTCGCTCTCTACAGAGCCGCCGAAAGTGAGTACAATAGACCTTGTTGGTGACGAAAATGCCAAGGGATTCCTGTTTCTAGTCATTTTGTTTCTGGGCATGCTCGCCGCGGAGGGTATTCCGAATTCTTCATAGATTCGGGTTGTATTCTTATGGCTATGCTCAAAGGGCTGCTCTTGATCCGAACTATCGCATTGTGGAGTCATAGACGGCAGGTCTGTCGGGCTCTCGTTGTCGTTTACTGCGTGAGTCGTATCAAAGACACAAACCAATTTCGCGCTGACACGTAAACCTGAATTCACGCCTTCCTTAGATCGTTGGCACCGTGATGTTTGCTTGTTCTGTCGTATCCGCTTCCCTGAGATTTAATGCCATCTGTGAGGAGACATCATCATCCGTTGCGACTGCATTCGCGACGTCTCTCAGTCGGGTCACGGTCGGGATGTTTTCGAGTGCCGCTTCCTTTGAGCTTGGTGGGTTCTGCAAATGTGGATGCGTTTATAGTTACTAAAAATCTCGTGCTGTCAGTCGTACTCGCCTTGACCGTCCTTCATGGGTATGCATGGCGTCATTCTGGACTACAGACCAAGGGTGAAATCACGTCTGCTGTCACTCGGGGAAATTTGGTGTACACCTTGTCGATCTTTGGTGCGCGGCTTCATTCGACTCGAGCTTGCCTCACCGATTCACACAATGATGGCCACACCAGTGACATCTGTTGCTAATATCACATTCTTTGTCTTGCCGGTCAGTCCGGACCCATTATTGACAACACACACCAAAGGAGTAATTCGATATTTGTAGCTCCAAGATGGTTGGAATGGCATACTCGCTACGTGCGTTTCAAAATTTGCTGCGAGGCTATCAGAAGAATCACACTCGGGCGGCGCGTACATTGATAGCTTTCAAGGTGTTTTACACGGCGTGGTTGCCTCGCGCGTTCTCTTCAATTTACGGGATGCACTTCACCATCAAGCAGACGAAACGTCGTTTTCAATATCTCGCATGCAGTTCGCTACTATACCAAAAGGAACGACACAAGACGTTGGATCGTTTGATTAGACGTTTTCGTTTCGAAAACAACGATGCTCACCCAGTCTATAAGCAAATTCGACCCTGAGGATCATCTGTTGGTATGATTGTCATGATTGTCATGATTGCGGGATCGTCTTTTTGTAGCGCTGCTTGATCCCACGACTATTCGTGCCTTCCAGGGCACCTCAACCACTTATTTATAGTCTTCTTTTCCATGAGAATATGTATGTACAGGTTGCTGTGGCCGCCGGCTTGGCATGACTCTTTCCAATATATCGCCTGTCGTCTTACAGGTTGGCAACTGTCTGTGGTGACCAGTCCCCAGATATGGCTCAAGTTGACCGCTGAAGCGCTGATAGCGCTTCCCTCATACCCACGATAAAGGTACATCATACCCACCATTGCCGGGGGTTTTACAAAGCAGAACAGTAACACAAAAACTAAGCGACGAGCGGTCTACACCTTAACAACCAAAGTCCTGGCATTCACACACCATCTTTTCTTCATTCATCACAAATTTCCTACGGGTTCTTTACCAGGCTACACCGATCAATTGGGAACGATGAGCGGAGGGCACTGAGGCGAAGCAAGCAAATGGCCATAAGTAGCCGTAGCCCACAGCAAGACGCCATTCGTCCAGCCAAACCCAACTTGGACAGTGTATTCACCGCCGAACCCCGAGGAATCGACATTGAGATTCAAAAATTTCTCGTACATCTTTAGGCCGGAACGATGATTAGTCCGAGGGCCAGCAGGTGACAATGTAAAGAAGGGTGACATACATTGCCCGTATTGTTGATACTGTTCGTGAGGTTGAGCTGCGCGGGCGGTAGCTGGGGCAACATGTTCGGGATAGACCCTCCCGTAGCGTGCCTACGACGACGTCAGTGACTGGACAAGTAAAGGACAGAAAAAGATACTTACCAGCTACAGAAAACGCTCGTAACGTATCTGTTTGCCAGTTCACGTATGAGGGTAGCGGTCCAGCCCTCACCGACTGTAGCGTTTCCACCGTTCACGACAGTACCGTTCAACTTGCTAATATCAGAAGCGGCTCCTGTTGCTGTGACATTCACATTTGTATTGTCGTGATATGGCTGTCCAGGGAGCCGGGCCTCTGTGAAATTGAGCTGTCCGGCGGGGACGAGGTCGTATGTTGATTGCCCCGGACCAGGTGATGGGAGCATGTTTGTCGTGAGATTGGATGGCAAGGCCTCCAGAGCCGAGATAATGATATACTGATGGGGAGGCCATGCATTCGGTGCATCCCTGGGAAAGGCGTCAGCAGCAGTCGAAAATCAAAACCAGCCATTTTACCATTGTTGTCCAGACCAGTCAACGAAGGTGGCAGGGAAAGTACCGTTGTACCTATTCATGACCATGTTCACAGAGGAAAAGTAGCCAAATGCATTTGTCTGAGAAGCGAGGACCTCGTTGGGGATAATGCCATTCCATGCTGGATAGAAAGTGGCAGGTGTGAATATGGAGTTGCGCAAATTCGATGTGAGATTGAAATCATAGAAGGCAAGCTTTGAAGAGTCCCACATAAGATCCAAAATCCCAGAACGAATGCCATCGGCTATTTGAAGATGTTTGGCACCAGCTGTAGCGTTTGAGTGTTTGTAAAGCTCGGCTAGAAGGACATGCGCCTTGTCTGTAGCAAGTGAGTTGTAAGTCCCGCAGAGAACGAACCACACTACGTACAGAGTATACTATTCAGACAAACGGGAATGTTGTTCCTGACGTTCAAAGTACGGAGACCGGCGTTTCCATATTGTGGATTCGTCAAAAAACGGGAACTAAAATCCCATCCTGTCTCAGCTGCAGATGCGAACTCGCCGTATAACTCGCCAACTTGGGAGTCATTCAGAATTGGCAATGTGGTATCATGAACAGTTAGGTAATCGTTCAGGTACGACTCTGGGCGCGGTGCGCTGTTATTGACCGCATAGCGAGCCATCCAGTAGGTCTCTCCAGTGTACGGGCTTGTCACTTGAATTGTCCGGTCGTTCCTCCACCACGCAAGTTCCGCCTGGAGCATCTTAGTCGACCTTGCAAGTGGAACAAGGAGGAGACACGTACCTCTGCGCTACGCAAACCACGCTCAAGAATGGAGGTGTCTCTCGTAGCTTTGACATAGTCGAAAAGCATCTTTTTGTTTGTTAAATCACACCTAACATGATGGATTGTGCGGAACTTACGTGAACAAATAGCGGGGGCTGGGAACGGTTCAAGTCTACACACGTCAGGGAATCCAGATTGGCGTGGGTGCGGAAAGAAAACTCACAGTAAGTACGGCCACCATTTGGTATGAATCCAAAGTATTGAATTTCATCCATGAAGTCTTGGAGGGTATCATTGACGGTAGCATACAGTTCCGATTTCAGTAATCCTTGAATGATCCAATAGCTGTCCCAATAATCTGTGAAAGCCGCGTCAACTCTTGGCCAAGCAATCCGAGAGAAATCCTAACATTGTTCTCTAAAGCGTCCGCCTGGAATGACGAAACTGTAGTTCAGCGGAAGAAAAGTGCTCTCACACTCTCCCCCTGGGTAAATGTCACAGAGAGCAGACTGATTAACCGTTCTCGCGAGCTGAGACCAGTATCCATTCACAATCTTTGCAAACGCTCGGAGTAAAGGATTCTTGACATTGTGCAGGAACGGTGGATCAGGATTAAATCCGGCTAACACGGCCCCCTCGAGCTCAAGACCCTCTCCAAGGAAGTCGTTGTCTTCAAAGTTGACGATATCACCTTCGGTCACGCTCGAAAGGTTGAACGCAGCAAAGTCCGCGAGGACCTGTTGCGATGATATACGAGTCGGCTTGTCGACGATCGTCTTTTGATCAGAGTACACCTGTGCGAGGTTGACGGTTTGCAGTAGCTGCCACATCACATCAACAATCGCGGTCCGGACGAGAATATGTCGGACTTACTGAGCCTGGACAAAAAATTTGGCCAATGCACCATGGCTGGACGGGGGGGAGGGGGAATTGTGAAGGGAGTGGCGCGGTGAGAGGGACAGTAGGGCTGGCCACCGCAGTCGAGTACGACACGGTAACCGCCCCCGTCGTCATTGACGGGGTCGCTGTGTGAGACGTAGCGTAGACATAGTTCGCCAACCCGACGAAGGCGACTAGCTTGGGGGCTAGAAACATTTGAAAAGGCCTCGAACTTCACCCGAGAGCTGCTTGGAACGCGTTAGTGCAAGAACTTATACGGGAGGGAAAAGTTGAACTGCTCAACAGCTGCGTACCCCATAAGTATTTAAATATGATGGGCATTAGCAGATTATGTAGGACTAGATTAGTCAGTCGCTACATAACGAATATACTTTTCCAAAAAAAAAAAAAACGGCAAATTGAGCGCCGCGGGTAACTTATTTATTGGAAAGACTATGAAACCAACCATACTACCGAATTAACTCAGCAATGCTTCATCTTTACATCCGCAGATCAATTCTACGCACTCGTCGGACCAGGCTCATCAACATCGAACAAAATCGAGGACAGCTGTGTGAGCTGCTAATTCGATTAGGTGAATCACAGAGGCGGAAGGAAACATTCCGGCTCACAGCGAAACGCACAAACACGCTCCCACCACAAACTAGTGGGAAGATGTCGCGTGGTTGAGTGAAAGTGCCACAGAAACATGTTACAATTAAAATCTCCGATTTAGCTCCCTGCACATGTTTCCCTGTTCCTGTTGCATCCATAATTCATGAGACACCCCCCAATAATAGTACGCAGTCAGTTGAGTCCAAAAGAGGTACAAGTGAAACAACAATCTAGCACCGACACGAATGCCAACCTTAGAATTCCGTACGCGTCCCAGGCTCACCTGAACGACAGCCAATCACGGTAATTATGCCCAAGCTCGTTCCCATGTAAGGCACACAGTTTTCCTCTTGCTAGGTAGTAGAGCAAAAGAAAAAAATGTGATATCTTAGCATAGTGCCCGGATCAATGTGCCGAGGTCAATAAACTCCAAGTGGGTGAAAGATATGACACTCAACATAGCAGCCTCAACATGCCAGTCAGATATGTGCACGCGAATGCGTAAGACAAGGGTTTGCATGCAAGAAAATATTATTCATATAGGAGATGCAAGGGTGTACTTACGAATGGTATGCCCTACGCTCATATCTTCTCTTTGATGCGAGAATGCACCAAGAAAAACAGAGAAACAGCTACGCACTCCCCGGAAGCCATACATCTTAGCCATGCATCATATTAATGCTACAACGCACCTGCCCTTGTCGTAAGCAAAGCAAAGGTATCGATGCGTGGAGTCCAACACGTTCATTCGTCCAATCCTTAGTACTCCTAATCGACCATCATGCGCTCCGTGAGAAGTCCCTCGCCATATGCCATGCTTTCAAAGATGACTTGTCTCCAGACGCTTATAGCAAATTCTTGGGCCTCCTCTTCCAAAACCTATGACAAGGACCCGTTTAGCGCCACTATTGCAAAACAGATATTGAGCTCGTACCGGTTCAAGGCCATCTACGAGCTTCTGGGGACTTTTGTGATCCTTTAGATGCTCTAGGACAAACATGATGAGGTCGTCGTCTTCCAACTCGCCAAGATATTTGACCATGAGTCGTTTAACGAGTGGCTCGAACTTCCGGTCAACCATACTCTGGAAGATTGCGTTAGCCAATTCACAAGAAGAAGAAAAAAGGTTTACATCGTTGAGACCGTCCCATCTAACCTTCGCCTTGAATAAGGTTTCTTTATCGTGTGGGACGGAGTCCTTAATGGTATGCAGCCGCTCCTTTGCCTTTTCGCCCTCTGCAGCACTGAAATCGAGTTTGACCAATGGCACCTTGCGTTTCTTGATATCCTCTTCCTCCTCTTCCTCTTGACCAAACACAGCAGTCTTGGCATCCTTTGGTGCAGCCTCCGCTCTCACTGGAGCAGGCGCAATCAACATGTTAAGTTTAACTGGTGCACCATCATCGAGCAACATTCCAGCCTTGCGCTGTTCTTCAGCCAGGGCCTGCATGTCTTCCATCTGACGAGCGAGGAATTTCTCAGATTCTATGCGAAGATTCTCGGCTTCACGTTCTTCATAGGCACGAGATTCAGCATCCGCCGCCTCCTCGGCTACGACCCGGCGGGCGCGAGATTGTCGCCAGCGTGCCCTAGCGAAATCGTAATGTTTGGAAAACGTCATGACCGCAAAGGCATGAATAACACACCTATCGACGTAGAACAATTCATCGCTTTCGTCATCGTCCCAGACATCCAATCGGGCTTGCATTTCCACACGATCCCGTTCTTCAGCTTCTTTGATGGCGTTCTGACGTGCAATCGACCGTTCAAGTGCGGCTATACGGGCTCGCTCCCGAGGCTCGTAACGACGTTCTCGCTATGAAAATTGGTTAGCGTCAGAGCATAACGTTGTCATATCCCACGTCTGATAGAACTCACGTCCTTGAACGAAACCTCCTCGTCTCGCCTCCTAGCATCCTTCCTGTCCCTCTCCATTTCCTCATCGGTCTTTGGGCCCTTATTCCGCTCGTCTAATGCCCCCGTTGCAGCACCCGCATCCTCGGCCCTCACAAACCCGACAGGTTTTCCATAGCCTTGAGGTCCCTTGCCTTGTCCCTGTTGACCCTTTCCAGGCGTTGATTGAGATGGCTGCTGCGGCTGTGGCTTACCCCAGTCTCTCAACTTTGGGCCACTTGGTGTGGAAGACAAGAGATTTGGTATGCTCTCACGGACTTCTCGCACTTTCTCTCGCTCGCGTTTCGCGGCGCGTTCGCGGAACTGCGCAATCTCCGAGATGACGAGACCACGTTGAGTTTCTGGAAGATCGGCTTCCTGAAGATCGTGGAGATGAGGAGGGATGACATATTTCTCCTTGTCCAGAAGCCCGTTGTTGGTTGCATCTTGGGAAGTACGGTTAATCTCTTGGACAAGTCCATCGACTTTGCTTTTGGCTTGCTGCAACATGGCTTCGTCCGTCTGATTCATCCAATGGGTTACAATACGAGAAGAAAACGGTCAATACTGGGGCTCACATCTGTCTTCATCTTCTGCGCAGAGTACGCATCCAAGAAAAGCTTCGTTTTCTCGTCGGCTTTGATCTAAAAAGTGTGCACGACGTAGGTTTGAGATGATTAGTTGATAGTAACGGGACGCACCAGAAGTTTTTTGTTTGCGCACCCATCCTCAAGCGCCGGTAGCTCAATGCCTTGTAGAAGCGTCAAACATCTGATCGCTGAGTCCGGATCCTCGAATTCCGCAAACCCAAATCCTTGTGGTTTGTTGGCAGGTGTAATGAGCCGCTTGAATGACTTGACCGGACCACATGACTGACCATGCCAGGATCCAAAGACATTTCAGTAAGTGTCAGACGTTTCCATCGCTGGAAGAAAGAAAATATGTCACTCACGGCAAGCATCCGATTAAGAAAGGCATCGGTGATCCCACCGGATATCGAGCCCACGAAGAGGGTTGTCTGCTTCTGCGGGGGCATAAAAGGTTGATGCATCATCTGTTGCTGCTGTGCGAGAGCCGATATTGAGGGACCTTGGCCAAACGATGGCAAAGGTGGACGCAGACCAAGTCCTAAACGATTTGGCGCAGGTTGCATGTTTGGCTCGAATTACGACTGGCCTCGCTTTTTTTTTCTTTCTTGCTTTCGACTAGTACTTAAACTTGGTAAACGAAAACCAAAGAACCAACAGATTAAAACCCACAATTGAAGATGTCGGCCTGAAACTGGGACAACGGAGAACGAGGAAACCAAGGGAATGGTCCAATGAAAGCTGGTAGAGATTGTTCTTCCCACGCTCTAAGCTTGGCTTGTGCTTGTGCTGCTTCTTCGTACTTGACTACTGCACTTACTCATGGTTCTCTTCTTCACATCCTCTGGTGAGTGGCCATGCGAATAGTAAATAATATACGACCTTTTGACACAATATTAGCCTCAGACACACCAGTGATCATCTACATGGGAAAGGACAAGGTCGAGAGTATGTGTCGTGTTCCTCAGTCCACATCACCAACGCTCACTCATACAGATCAGACGAGGATCTGATCAAATATGCATGGCCCCAGGATGTGTGGTTCCATGTCGACAAGTTATCTTCTGCACACGTATACCTCCGCATGCCGGAGGGTATGACTTGGGAAGCGATACCGACGGCCCTTTTGACCGATTGCGCTCAGTTGGTAAAGGCAAACTCAATTGAAGGCAAGTGGACCCCGTACCGTGACCCTCCATCCCCTTATCGGGTGATCTCACAGGCAACAAGAAGGATAACCTCACAATCATATACACCCCTGCCGACAACCTCAAGGTATGGACGACAACTTGCAGGTCAATCAGCAGATGGTGGTGACAGGCTTCATACAAAAGAAACAAGGTGACATGGCCATCGGTCAAGTTTCATTTCACAGCGACAAGCGGGTACGTTTGCTGCTGAGCTCTATGATTGCAATCTAATCTCGTAGGCCCACTCTAGGTGAAAAGAAGTGAGTTTATGCAAGAGTCTTACTTTGTCTGAGCCAATCAAAAGTCCGCTAGTCCACGTACCAGCAAGAGAAAACCATATTGTCAACCGTCTCAACAAAACCAAAATTGAAAAGGTGGTCGATCACGAGCAAGAAAAGACCGACCGTGTCAAGAAGGAGAATGCACAGAAGCGGGAGATAGCAGCTCAAAAGGTGACTACGAAGATCCTTCGTGTGAGGTTCACGACTTAGTGTTTGATCTTTTTCTTAGAAAAAGGAGGAAGCGGAACTCGCGAAGCAGAGAGAAGCAGATAAAGCTGCACGATCGTACGATTTATTGTTCAATGTTGAGGAGGACTCGGATGTTCCAAAGCCAACTGGAAAAGCAATCGAGGAAGATTTTATGTAGTCTACTTGTCAAAGTTGTCATCTTTTAACTTTTACTTGTCTTGCGATCCGTTAGCTCCGACTTGATCTCGTACGTAGGAACGTCAACATGAGCATCCACTTTGCTGTTCCTCCACGCACACAAGACGACGCGGATGACTGTGCAACATCCTCCCAAGGCTCAGATTCTGAATATTATACGGACGAAGATAACAACTTTGAAGACTGGATTTCAGATCAAGGACAGCGTCAACCTTGTCGGTCACTTTTTGAAGACAGAACGTTTGGTACAGCAGCAGAGGCGTTAAAATACGACAAAAGCACTCACGGATTTGACTTGAACGCCGCGAACAAAAAATGGCGTACGTTCTTCTACACGTTCATCGATATTTGTCCAACCCGACGTGCAACCGCAGAACTGGACCTCCACCGTCGTATACGATTGATCAATTTCATTCGGAAACATGTGAGACCTGCAATCTCGTTGTCAATATCGAAGATGACTAGTCCCTCCTTGAGCAGACACTGAGCCCGACAGATGTCGGCAATTTGACAGGGGCCGAATCGTTTTTCACTGTCGATGACTACCTTATTCCAGTCATCGAAGATGATCCCCTTCTCCGTGAGTTACTTGACTGTCTGCCATCATCTACGCTATACTGAACATCCATCCAGAACTTGACTTTGATGGCGATTGGTCCGACGATGGAGGGCCCGCTGAACATAGTTCAATTCCCCCTTCAGACATCCCTAGCGCCTTCAGACGAATCCAAATTCTTGAACAGAAACTGTCCGAGGCGCAAAATGACCTATTGGATTATAAGAAACTGGTTACCCGAAATTTTGACCTGGCTGGCTTCGCCGAGATCATGAACGAACCTGGTCCGTCGATCAGCGGTGCGGTCCGGGACGACGATACACATTACTTCCGGAGTTATGGACATAATGGTATGTCACTTCGCTGAATATGATGGCCAATATCACTTCATCTATTTCACAGATATTCACGCTGTAATGATTCAGGATCAAGTCCGGACATCTTCGTATGCTTTATTTATTCTTACCAACCCCATCCTATTTCGTGATGCCATCGTTCTCGATGTTGGATGCGGGACTGGTATCCTTTCTCTGTTCGCAGCAAAGTCTGGCGCAAAACATGTTTACGCGATCGAGGCGAGTGACATCGCTGAAAAGGCCAAGAAAATCGTTCAGGGGAATGGGTTAGAAAATGTTGTCACGTGCGTTAGGTTTTTGTTTCTGAACATTCATCGTATCTCCTTATCCCCCCATTCTGACAATTCCAGCGTAATACACGGGAAAGTGGAAGAAATCAACCTACCACATGGGATTGATCATGTGGACATCATCATATCCGAATGGATGGGCTACGCGCTGCTCTATGAATCCATGCTTGATTCTGTTCTACGTGCGCGCGACAGATTCCTGAGTCCAAGCGGTGTCATGGCGCCAAGTCAATGCAGGATGATGCTTGCACTTTGCGAGGGCAGCGCCATCGTGAAGGATAGAGTGGACTTCTGGAACGACGTGTGCGGTAAGCCTCGGTTCGACTGTGCGTGTGCACTTGTTGACTGCAGCTACGATAGGTTTCGACCTTTCTGAAATGACGGACGAAATATACAACGACGCCATCGTCGATGTCGTCGGTCCTGAATCTGTCGTCAGCGAACCATATCTGCTCAAAGTAAGATTTTTTTCCCCACATATTCCCCCGCGTCCAAGAGCCCTTCCTGTAGGATCTTCATCTGCAATCCATCACGTCTCGTCAACTTGATTTTTCGTCGGCCTTTTCGCTCACGTCCACGTCGCCCAAGCGGACCAAAATCCATGCGCTTGTTCTCTACTTTGACACTTTCTTTACGACTACCCGTGAACCCCTTTCACCGGATACTCCAGTGAGGGTCATTAAGGAAGGCGACGTCATCCTCGCAGAGGTGTGGCCGATCGCGGGGAAGCCGCCACCCAAGCGTCGGGCAAGCATCGGTCCGGGTCTAAAGGAACGGGAAGAGAAGCGTGTGATTAGTTTCAGCACGGGTCCGATGAGTAGGCCGACACATTGGATGCAGACGCTCTTCCTACTCAGGGATCCG
>JBBPKO010000239.1:0-38125 GCA_038089295.1 Xerocomus amazonicus
CAGTCTCCTCCTCCGATTCTACCGTTTCCTCTCGCTTCTGGCGTCTTGCGCGTTTGTGATGGGTACGTGGAGGGGTTGGGAGCGATGCGACAGATGCAGAACGTTTGAGGGAGCGCGAATGCTCGTCAGGGTCACAAAACGGATCCGACGAGTCAAGAATTTGGTTCATCAACATCGTCCGTAGAGAGAGAAAAAAAGGGTGATGTTGGATCAGTTAGATGAAGATGAAAGAAGAAGAGAAAGGACGAGTGCTTTGACCTTGTACTTGACTTGAACAAGAGCAACCACGAGGACAATGTAAACCACACACAAATAATAACAAACAACCCCTAGTTACCAATGTATGGTTGGCCGCAAAAGAAAGAAAAATACAGATTACAGATCTAGTCTAGCTAGCGTCATCGCCCTTCTGGTCTTGGTTCTGCAGCACTTGTCAGTAGCGAAAACAAGGAAAATGGGATATGAACCACTTACGAGACCACTGCACGCTCAAAATCAAGTTGTCATAACCCTTTCCATTTAATTTCTCCATTGCACGTTGTGCAACCGCCTTGTCCTCGAAACTCACAAATGCAAAACCCTTTCCAACACCAGTCTCTCTGTCCCGGCCCACATAGACTCTCGCTATGCGACCGAATGAACCAAAGAGTTCGCGCAGATCGTTTTCTTGTGTTTCCTCTGATATATTTGTAACACGGAGCGTCGGGAGATCTTCTCGTGAGCCAGATCCACCTGCACGATTCATCGACTCCCCAGGACCACGAGCACCTGCACGCATCGACGGGGGCACATATTTCCCTCCCGTTGACGCGGCAGGAGGTGTATCGGTGGCAGGAGTAAAGTCGTCTGTTGCGATTTCTGCCGTCTCAAGACCCGCAAGGGAGTCCTTGTAAGGACACTTGGCTGTAAAGTGATCTCCTTTACACAATCGACAGACGACCTTGCCGGCACCTGCTTTGGCAAGCTCGGCCTTGACATGTTGTTCTGCAGTTGGCTCACTTTCTGCTGACTGGATCACAAATGAGCATCAAGGGCTTCCAAGGACGGCGGAGATCAGGGGCATACTTTGTTCCCAGCGGTCAATTTGAGTACGACATTCTCGCCGACGGTGGTAGTAGCACGATCGGGGCCTTCCTTTTTTCCGCGCTCTTTTCCAAATTTTGCCCATTTTTTACGCTCAGCAACGGTGTGTTCGACAACGGATTTTTGGAGGGTTCGCTTGATCTTCCGAGTGATCTTTTGTGCGGGCGATCTGTAAGTCGTAAAAGAAAATAAGCAAGAGATCCTGTGGTGCTCACTTTAACTTTTTTACCTTCATCATTGATAGCATATTCGACTGTTACGCGTATTCCATTCTCGTCAACATAGTCGTTGACGGGCTCTGCAAGCTCGTCTACATCGTCCGCCCAGGATGTCTTCTGAGCAGACATGGTTGTCGATATCGTATTTGATAGATATTGTTCCATCCCTTGCCTGTACTCCGTCGGCAACTGCCGATCGACGGAACTATACAGCACTTTCAGCCACGTCTCCTCCAACTTTGACGACATGGGGAAAGGTGCGTCTGTACCCAACTCACATCTGCGCCAGCTCATCCTCACACAGTTCATGGATCCCTTGCACGTGCTGGCAAGGTCAAGTCCCAAACACCGAAAGTGGAGAAGCAGGAAAAGGAAAAACCGCCCACGGGCCGCGCCAAGAAGCGCGAGCTTTACAATCGCAGGCAAGCACCCCAATCCGCCATACATGGTATCGACTCATCGTCCGTAGGTTTGTTAACGTTACCAGTATGCCAGGAGTGAAACGGAGAATGTGAGTCCCCGCCATTCCATCCTTTTCCGAATCTGCACATCCTTCATGATGAAACACGAAAAATCAAGCATAGTTCACACTGAAACTATGGTGTTGACAATAAATCATCACGTCTTTCGCTCCTATCTGATCTTGCTACATATTTTGTTCGAAATGTTTTGTCCACTTATTATATGTTGACCCGTCGTACCTTTTTAGGAATCCAAATCCCGAGAAGTAATCTACAGAACAGCCTGACGGCGATAATGTCGTTACCAGGTTGCCAGCACTGGACGTAAACACTTTTGATCGGTGGCTCCAATGATGGTCAGCTCGATCTCCATCAGTTTCCCACTCCTTGTCGTTCCTGGGATCGCATCATGCCATCACTTGAAGGCCGCGATCGAAGACTGAAGAACTATGGTCACGCACAACCTCGGTAGACCGTACTCCTTATTACATCGGCCGATTGTGAAAAACGGTCGCGTTCGTGGACCATAATCACGATGTATGTATCGACAGTCTGTTGCGTTGTTTGCACAATATGACGCGATTGAACGTTTGAACGGAGTTGATCCATTAGGAACAAGATTAAACCCTATTAGCATTGTTAAGCATCTCGTAGCCAACAGGAAAATAGGGCACGAAAAACGTTTCCTTGTGGCAGGGGGTGCTATTGGCTAAATGGATGGCAAGGCACGGGGGTGCTGTTGACACAGGTCGCCACCCCAAATCTCCACGGAGAACTGACGTCCTCGCGTGAGAGAGAAACGTGATTTGCTACAGAGATGGGCGGGAATGGCTGGGAGTGGTACAGCAAAGGCTCCGTTTCCGAAGGCTGATGACAGCGTTGCTACCGAAAAACAGGCACGCAACCCGCTAGAAGAATGGAGGAGTGACTCGGAATGTAATTGAAATATGTTCAAGGGTCATATCACGCACAAGTGACGCACGTTCGCCTCATTTGTAGTACGCCCGACAAGCTTGGTGTATTTAAACCAAACGGCAGTTCTGGAAAGGAAACAATGATCTTTCCATCAGAGACGTCCCAGGCAAGGTCTGCGCAGAGAAAGTCCCTCCCTCAGATGATGTCTGCAATCGGTGCACGTCTGCGCGCCTTGTCGACGGATGAGGGCGATGAGGAGTCAGTGGCGGAGACATTGGTAGCCAAAGCCAAACCAGGTGAGCGTCCCTTGCGATTGTATTTAAGGCTCAGAGAAAGTGAGAGATAAGCTGCTGTGAGAGATAAGCCCCTCGCAAAGATAACAACCTTCTTGATAAGACATTCCCTTCTCCGTCACTGACCTATCATGACAGACTCCCCCAACTCTGATCGCCGGTCCGTCTCCAGCTCCAGAGGCCGAGATGCCTTTGTGAGTCTTATCATTGCTCTTTCCCCTACCTTCTTCCCAACTCCACACAGCTCTCTTCCGGAAGAGGAGGGATAGGCAACATCAGGCGTTCCTCCCAGTCGCGTGACGCTCGTTCTATCGATAGCCCAGACGACCTTTCCTACACCCGTGGCCGCGAGCCCGTCGTCCACCCCGACAGAGTCCGTATATCCTCTTTGCACCCTCTCCAACACAATTCACTATTCACTAATCTCGACATCCTAGGTCCTCTCTGTCGGACGTGGTGGTGCCGGAAACATTCGCTCTCCCTCTCATGCTGCCCATGGTGACACTCGCACCATTGCCGAAGACGCGGCCGAAACCGATTACCAGGCCAGGGTCCTCCGCGAACACACGGAGGCAACCACCATCGTAAGCAGCCCTTCCCCCCCACGCTCATCGGAATTTCTCATCTTGAGCTCCTCCCGGGACAGCATTCTTCAGGACGCGGCGGTGCTGGCAACATATCCGGGTCTCGTTCCCGCTCCCGTGGTCCGGCTATCGTGATGCACTCCACGGGACGAGGCGGCGCTGGTAATATCCACGCCACCGGTGGCAGCCCCAGACCAGAGACCCTGGATGACGAAGAGCGCAGATTGTACGGACATCACGAGGGAATGTTAGCACAACCCCCTTCTTTTCTACCCTCCACCTGACGTGCTCGAACAACAGACATTCGACTGGTAGAGGCGGCGCCGCCAACATTATCGTCACTCACGAACCCGGCATTGAGCATGTCACGCATCACCCTGGCGAATACGAGTCGACGGGACGTGGCGGCGCGGGTAACATCCGTACCCGTTCCGCGTCTCGTGATCCGGCTGCCAGGGCTACCTCGAAGGAGAAGGAAAAGCACGGTATCGCCGCAATTTTTGATAAAATATCCCATCCGCACGCTGCGACCACGAGCGATGGTTCCACCCGTTAAATCATGCTCCGTAATTCTTTTTGTCCGCGTTCACGTCTGATTCTTGCTTCTTCTTGGCGACGTGGAGATGTGGATATCTTACCCGAGTATCACTTTTATTGGACAAATCCCAATCTCATCTCAACAGTGTTCTGAATTGTCGCCCACAATAAGTCCTGATCTATTAGTGATGAGCCATATATATATTGTTTCTACGAGCGAAAAAAACGACCACCGATGATCATAATCCCGAAAACACAAGGACAGATACAACATACTGAGATAGCTTCGATATCATGCATACATAGAAAGCGTCATCCGTCCAAACTCTCATACTGTCTCACCAGGTCCTTCACACTGCATCCACTGCTTCGTCGAGTTTCTAACCGCCGAATCCCGCCATCGGCTTTCGTCGGCGAAAGATGTCGCAGATCAACCAGCCGCTTCGGCTTGATCGGAACAGGAATCATAGACTTCTGTGGAGAAGCATGGCGGAGATGAACCTGGTCCTTAGGCGGGGGATCAGGGGTTCGGGATGGTACCCGTATGGCCCCGCCCAGGCAGTTGACCTGCCAAGCAGGCTCTCCACATGACGACTGATCAGGCAACGGCTTGATCATATCACGTGAATCAGGTACGACGGTAGTGTCGGAACAAGTCGACGTAGATGTCGGGCATCTTTCCAATGGCACCGAGAGCGCCACCGCCTCCCGGAGTGGCTTACGATAATACGGTTCGGTCGTGCCAAATAAATCTTGACGCGGTGGACGTGTCACTGACCGTGACTGCTTCCTGAGGAGAACATCTAACCTCAGGGCCAAGTTGTCCCTGAGAAAAGGATATGAATCTGTGTGAAGACACCAAGCATAACACAAGCTCAAGCTCACATTGACCAATCAGGCCCAAGCCCAACCAGGACGGATGCACCGCCAAGTTGATTTATAAAGCGATCCAACACAGCACCTTTTGATATCTTTCCCGTGACAGCGAGTATATCGCCACCAAGACTATGTTCTGCTGCAACAGCAAGTCTTTCAGCAGTGAGGCACTTGTCCAGGCATTTCCAGCAATCACGATTCCATTCTCCTGTCAAAGGAGGAAATAGAATCTCGGGGTAGATCTTCGCGGTCTTCAGTGGCGACAGTGTGAATGACGCATTGCAGTAGCTCATCGAATTGTGTTCAAAAAAAACGCTGTCTTCTGCGTCTCGCCAAAGCTCGAGCAGTGGAAGACTACGCGATCCGGGTGAGGTTGTCACTCCTTGGAGCGTCTGCCACCGCTGGCTATTCGACTCCACATAGGACTTGGAGATGGCGGCGTTCTCGATTGTCTTGCGGCGCTTTCGTGTCGACTTGGCAGATCGACGCGACCGCTTCTTCTTTTCAGCGGCAAGGATGCAGTCATAGTCGTGCTGAAGAGAATTAAACAGAAAGGTCCCAGAACATGTAACTGTCCACCGACCATTCTGAGGATTGCGGCAGCACGAGCAGCCGCCTTAGGATCTCCACTGGTGATCTTGATGATGTCTTCTTCTACGTCTTCTTCATCTGAAGAATCGTTCTCCACAGGAATATCAGACACTCCGTCTTTGGCAAGGATGAGGGAGACATTAGGACCATCATCAACGGGGACTGAAAGTTCACGATCAATCTGTGCTTCTTCTTCCTGCTCCTCCGAAATTATCCGGTCCGAACCTGAAATGTCTCTTCGAGGTGTAACGAGCGGGAGAACCTGCGTAGATTCCGCATTGACATCGAACAAAAGTAAATCATCATCCAACTCCGCAAACTCGTCCTCCGACGGTGGTGGCGAAGGCTCCACATCTGAAAGTGGAGGTTCTGTCGCGACCTCCCACATATCCGCGTCTTCATGGGGTACAACCGGACCATGGACCTCGTCGCGTCCGCCACATTCCTCAGGTAAATCCGACGACGGCAATGACCGTTCCATGATCTCGCTATACGGAAACGGACTCACTGGCCGTCCCCAGGACTCCATGCGTTCCTTGGTACGGCTCGTCGGGGGATCCGCCTTGGTAGGGACCTTAAGGACTTTGTATTTACCGGTATACTCGCCAGTCAGGTTAAACTCGTCGTCGTCCGAGTCACTCCAAGTGTCGTTCGCATCTTCGACGCGAGGCATGCAGAATATGGGGAGCATATGAGCATCTGCACCTGGCGAGCTCTCCAAGGGCCCAATTCGCGCCCCGGAGAGGCGTGCTGCAAATGATACTGGGGGATCCAAGCATGACGACCCAGGAGGTGAGGATGAGAAGGCGGGTGTAAAACGCGAACGTAATGGTGGGGAGGATGACCCCGAGAGAAGCAACGGGTCGTCCGAGGGCGACGGTGGGCGCATCTTGGACGGATCGACCTCGGGGGGTTCGCTCTTGACTTTGATTACTGGACGCTTGAGTCGCGAAGAAACTCTGCGTTTGATGGGTTTCGGTGTCGCGCGTGGCGTCAGAAAGACCTCGCGCGGTGGTGTGGATTTGATTGGCAGTGGGGAACAGAAAGGACGATGTCTGACATGGTCGTCCTTGTCGTTGCCAGGCGCTGAGCCGCTGCGTGGACGAGGTGAACGCATATGGTCGATATCAAAAGCAACAAAAGAGCAGTCTCGTGTTCGTGTTGGTTCATGTCATCACGTGATTTGGTCATATCCTATTCAAGTAGCTTGTGCAAAACAAGGGCCCGGTCCTTGGCCGCAAGGACGCAGTTTTCTAGCAGGGCATCTCCTTCACCACCATCTATTTCGCCCATTGTTCCCCGCTCAACACTGACTATGCCTCCATCTGCGTCGACAATGACGGTTATTGTCGATGTAAGCAACGGCTCTTCGAACGACGTGGGGTCCGCGAGTAGCGTGGGTGTGCTGAGGTAGAACCTAGTGTCAGCGACAAAACCTTGCATAGGAATAGCTGCAAAGTGACCTTCCGCCGACGCAACCGAAACTAAGTCCGACCACCCTGCGGTTCTTATTGAGGGGTAAACGAACGCGGTTCGTGCGGCTACATGTGGTCGCGGACGTGTCTGGATCGAACGTCGCCTGGGGTAACGTCGCTGGTTATCGCAAGGATCACAGTGGCTCGATTTGCTCCAAGGTGGGGGGATACATACCATTGCCCAGCGTTTCCATGATGGCTACAAGTGCCGCATCAAACGCGTTACCGTCATAGTTGAGACATGTTGCGTCAATATAGAGACACCACACCGCACGTCCAGACGATATGCAGAGCGTGTTGAGTGGTAAGACGTTTGACCTTGCCATACATCCCATGTGAGATGATCCCCTTCACAATACGGACCATGACTGACCTGACGAGCGCATCGTTGAGTCTCGCAGAGAGCACCTGTGCCTCGTCTGATGGCGGACCGGGCTTGAACTTGGGCGAGCACATAGCTGGGAGGTCAATGTTGGGGACTATTAAAAGGTCCAGGAGGTGTCAGGCGGAATTCGTGCGTGGCACAGGGAGATACCTATGAACCCAAGATCTGGTGCATCCAACTCCGGTTCCGCAATTTCAGCCTTGAGACCACATACAATAATGGTCTTGCCCATCCTTACGAGCGCCGAGCCGTCGGCTGTGGATATCGATCCTGCGACGACGATCAACGGTCAGCGGAGATGTGACCGTGAAATTCGGGTCGCTAGTCAGCCGATGAGGCGGTCGAGATTTGTCGTGCGTCGACGAGACACGAAAAAATGAGGAACACACCAACGTTGACAAAGACATCTCGCCATTCGCGGGGTTCGCGTCCGTCGGGTCTGACACCCTCTGCCAGAAACCGGTCAAGATAGGCTTGCGGGTGAAGTCGCTGGAAGATCTGAGCGCGCAACGCGTCCGACTGGGAGGTCGACATGGACAAGACAAGCGAGGGTGAACAGATATGGCAATCAGACTTTGTTGATATCACAGGCATCAGCATGTCCAGCCAACACCCGAAAGCGCGCGTCGACGAGGACGACGATCTAGACGACCTCGATGGTCAGTCTTGTCTCAGTCGCGTTCGTCAGAAGCTTATTCCTCGCCAGACGTCCTCGATCAGTTCTCGCAGCCGACCTCGCAGTCACCCCAGCCGACATCTGCAGGCGCGTCCACGTCGACACGGCCGGTGGCGGAGCCAGACAAGGTGCTAACGGACGACTTCGCGACCAAGCTTGCAGAGGAGATGGCATCGCTGTTCAATGGCCTTGGGATCGAACCGGGTGCAGGGTCGGAGCGGACGGATGGGGCCACAGACCGGGAGAGGCTGGCAGCTGCTTGGGAAGCCATGCTCGTCGAAGAGATGAACACCATGTCGGATCCATCTGGTACGCGCACAGCTGCAAATGCTCCATCTCCGAGACCGAAGGCGGACGATTTCCAGTCACGCATACAGTCGACGATGAATAAACGCAAGGAGAGGGAGTCAGACCTCAAGTCGCCCGACCCTACTGCGACCGAGTCCTTTGAATCGCTACTCTCTCAGTTACAGGGCCTGAGTGGCCTTTCCGCCGATGGCCCGGAAAGCGAAGAACAGATAGAGGGCGTATTGGAGGCGATGATGGGCCAACTCATGAGCAAGGATGTATTGTATGAACCGTTGAAGGAATTGCACGAAAAAGTGAGTGTACATAGCTTCGACCTCACTATAGGCTGAAGTATGAATCGCTACAGTTCCCAGAATATCTCTCCAAGAACAGCAGTACTCTGTCGCCCGAAGACAAGACACGCTTCGATGCACAAACATCATGTATCAAGCGATTGTTGGATGAATTCGAGGCAAAAACCTATCGTGACGAAGACGAACAAGCCCGCAAAAAGATTGTTGAGCTTATGGGCGAAGTGCGTGCTTTGTCTTACATTGAACCTTTGTTCACTTTCCCGTGTGCGCACAGCTGCAAATGCACGGATCGCCGCCAGAGGAGATTATGGGGCCACTACCGCCTGGCTTTACTATGGGTACCGACGGACTACCCAATATTCCAGACTGTAATGTCAATTGAAGTGTGTGTCACTCTTCACCGACCTCTTCTGATCGGTGGTTTGTATACATTGACACTGCTCACCACCAGCTATATATGGGTTTCACTCAAAGGTTCAAGTAATAAAATGCTACTTAGTGTCTGCTGCCTCATAACGTTCGTCAATTTCGGGTAGTAATAGTAGTCCAAATTGTCAAAACAGCGGCAGAATGTGACATGCTGATGTGATGACACGATATTGACATTACATTGACTGACACGCGGGCCGGCATTTTCCGCCGAACACACTGGGCTCATCGCATATGTCCAAGTGGTTTTCAGTTCCCTCAAGACGCTTGTTTTCTGCGGCTACAAAGCACCGTGTCTGTCTCCGCAATCTTGAGACTGCAACCCAAGTAGCAGAGGCATTTGTTCCCGCCGGGACCAAAGACAAAGTAGTCATCGAGGCATTTCCAGGTAGGGAGTTTTCTCACCTCACGAGTGCCAGACTAAAGACTAGTTGTCGTAGGACTTGGAACGTTGACGAGTGCCTTGTTGCAGCTACCTAGGGAACGGATACGAAAGATCATCGTTCTCGAGAACACTGACTGTTTTCACGACAACCTTCAGGTACGTCTGTTTGTTACCAACTCGTGTATTTCACTGAACACACTCAGCGGCTCCAAACGACCGATTCGCGCGTACAAGTTCTCCCTTGGGATGGATATTCGTGGAGCACTTATCACAGTCTCGAAGCCGAGGGTTATCTGAGCGATGTCGAAGCTTCAAGTTGGCAAAAACGTACGTTCTGTTGGCACTTGCTGAAATACGTTAACTCACGAGAGCTAACATGCTCAGCTGACCCTTCACTTCGATTCATCGCACATCTCCCTACCTCCATCTTCGGCGAGCAGCTTCTGGCGCAGCTGTTGCGTCTTGTACCCGACCGGGGCTGGTTATTTCGCTATGGCAGAGTTCCTATGAGTTACATAATGCACGATTTTATGTGGGAGGTGCGCTGGCTGTTGTATTGCCTTTGTCGTCCTCATGAGCTCTCGTAGCGTATATCGGCGGATACCAGCAGCATCGAAAGGCTGAGAAATCGGTGCAAGCTATCCGTAATAGCTCAAGCTGTTGCGTCTTTCCGGGAGGTTGTCCCTCCGGCTATCCTTCAGCCGTACGAGGCGCACTTTTGGCCGCCGAGTATTGCCACCACTGAAGGTCGTTCAAAGAAAAATCGGCAAAACAGAAATATGGTGGCCGTCACCATTAACCCGTCGGTTGAGCAGGTCTCGTTCCCATTTTCACCTACGTGTTAAGCCGGGTCGACTTACTCATTTATCAGATCATCGACAAGGGACTTTTGGACAAGTGGGACTATTGCCTGCGAAAATTATTTGTTCTCAAGTCAACTCCGCTCGGTCGTGCGATTTCGTATGTCAATACAGTTCGTTGAGTTCTCAATTGTCGTTCATTTTATTTGCTAGTCATCTCGCCCCGGGCGCATCAGCTTTAGTAGCGACCCTTGCAGACGGCGCTCGTTCTGGCCGTCATTCACTCGATACTTCCAAGCCGGTGCGTGAGATGAATGTACAAGATTGGGCTGTACTTGTGCAAGCATTCGATTCATGGCCATTTGCACCCGACGTTAGTTCGCACTCACAGACACCTAATTTACATGCTGACTCTTTTTCCCCTTCGTAACCAGGATTTGCTTATATCAGATTCGTTCTCTCGTGACGATAGAATTTAAAATATATCCGAACTTATACTAAGTTTTTTTTAACTTGCTGTTTGTCTACGAGACATAACTAGGTCACCATTGTCGAGGGCAGACTGGTCGATGACTCTCTGATCGCGTCCCTTTGGACAGCGTGATATAAAGCTACAAAGCCAGTATCGTACAACGGCTTGAATCGGACTGATTCTGGATGTGCCGCTAGGTATGAACGCACACACCGTGTAAGCTCAAGCGGGACTGCGATCCACGAAGATGGTATCAAAAACAGGCAGGACCATCCTGTGGTCAAAGGCAAATTCAAAAGAAATGTTGGATGCGAGTGTCAGCACCTCATATCACCCAGATGAAGTCAACGAGATTGCAGTGTGGTATCCCATCTATTCGGCCTCCAGCTTGGCCCTCTGGTTATAAGATCGAGTTGTCAAACTAATTCGGAGCCACAATGCAGAAATCACGTCAAGGACACTCGTTTTTTTAGCACAAATAATGGACATCTCGAACAACAGCAATTCATTACTGTCTTTTGGTGATGGATGTGGGATGTTGTGCTGGATCAGGTTCCCTTGTTCTCAAATATTTATTGCGTTAGGTAGATCTGCAGGGGTTCCTAGTTTTGTGAGTTTTGAGCCATCATTGTCAGAATTGGATCCAACCAGTTTTACTATCTACCCATCATGCATCACTTTATATCAGAGGGAACATGGAACAAAAAAGTGTGTATTCAGTCCCAAAGAGGCTTGCAATGTCTGTACGGGCGTTGGTGAAGGCTAGCCAGCACTCCGGGGGTCGATCTTCATGCAGTCATGATTCAATTTTTAATTCTAGGTAGACTCAGCAATCCCCCCAGCACTTGCCTTTCATATGCACGACCCAAGTCAACAAGAACGTTGTTTAGACGATGTATATTCGGTCAGGGGATCCTAGTATCCGGCGTTAAGAGACGTGTTAGTCAACTTGCGTAATTTGGTAACGGTTGTATCGCCACCCATGTAGTTGACCCTGTGCCTCGAAAATGGATGGCAATGAGGAGACAAAATCTGAGGATGCCAATTCCACTAGAGAAGCTCCATAGACCCGCTTAATCTTGCTCGAATAGTAGGGGGAAAGGTGCAGCGTTGCAGATGATTGATGCACGCTACAAAAACTCTAAACCGATGCCCACCTGTGGTCCCCGTCTTAATACCTCTCCCTTGGCGGCGACGAGGGGAACACCCAGGTTGACTTCAACACGGATGGGGTCAAAACGGTATACAAGACCTAAACCTACGCTAACAGATGGCTGCCTGATGGCCGAGTGAATGGATTCAAAGCGGGGAGCTAGGTTTGTTCAGAACCAATACAGCAGATGAACAATTTTGATACGAGGGGAAGATGAGTGTCATAAATGAAGAAAGAAAGAAAGGTAGCGTACATCCATTGATGTCCTGCAGCCTCCCGGCATTGATCCATGCGTGGAACTTGGTAGGCCAGTCGGGACGTTTGGGAATGTTGCCCAATATTGATAATCCAAAAGAATAGAAGAGATCCCCGCCTACTGACGTCGCTGCAAGTATATGGATGATGATTATTGGCGTTTTTGATGGACGAGACAACTTACACCGATCATGGCCACCCATACCAGCGGCTCCGAAGCCCCGGACACTGAGGGGCCCACCAAGTTGAAATTTGTCGGAGTAGTGGATAGTATTTGGACTTCCTGCCAGCAGGTGAAGAAGACCGGCACGACCTGTCAGAGATAACGTCTGGATGAACTAATAAGCCACGCATGGCACGTTGTGCTGCAGAGATGACTTACCAGCCCTTTTGATAATGACCACCCTTTCTTGGCATGTACCTCCGTCTTCCAAAATGCATTGTTGCCATCCCCGAGGAGAGCGGAAGACGCTGGTGGAACAAAACCGTCAATTTTTCCAGTGAGTGAAACTTCGTTGATGAACCGAAGCAAGGAACCAGATGTTGGCATGACGGAATCGTTGAGTGTATCACGTGTACATGTATGAGACAGCGAAGCCTTGGCAGCGGGACCAGCAGACCGACGAATGCTAGTGACCAGTGAACGTGAGTCAGGGCTGATGTTGATTGGGAATACCTGATGCCAGCGTCATCACCGAGGGAGCCAACACACCTCCAGGCAAGCTCTGCAGTCAACTCATTTCCAGGGATAGGGATTCCGAGAATACATTTTCTGAGGCCAGCCTTGAAAGCCATGCGTTCTTCTCTGCCGCCGCCGCCCTGAGCGCCTAACTCTCGCTCAGTTCCGACTAGGCTGAGGAAAGCATTAGAGGACATGGCGGGCGTGACAGGGAACGAAATAGACGCGTCGAATGCGCGTTTGGTCTTGGTGCCGAGGGATGCGTTGAGGGAGAGGACGTCAGCATGACCAAGAAGGTTTGTGAGACGACCTTCGAGCGACTAGGAGAGATGAGCGAGCGCAGAGTGAGGGAAGAGTGTACTTGCCGCGCTGCCTTCACCATCGCCGAGTTCGGTGGAGGTCTTTACGAAGAACCTGCCACGCTCGTGCACGCGGTACACAATGTCTACATGGGCACTAGAACCATTTTCAGCTGGCTGTATGCGGACAGATTGTGAACGGAAGAGTCCGGTAGCGGTGAGAGCGCGTGAGATGGCGGTGGTGGTGTCGAGGACGTTCTGGAAAGTAGAGTGAGGGACGAGGAGGAGGTGCGGGGCAATAAGCCAGTCGAGGAATGCGCGGGAAGTATTGTTGGCGCCGTGCACGCGGACAGCGGCGACGCTGACCGGGGCATCGACCAGCTCGACCATCGGTTAAGAGAGGAGTGACGGTCACGCGTGTCACACCGCGTCAAAGATGCCAGACGACAGACGCGTACGTACAAACAAGATTTATATGGCGTCCGATACGGTGTGACAAGTAAAGTAGTCGAAAGATGTCACACCGTCGCTATATAAGAACCGTTTTCATTCTGCCCTTTGTGCCGTGATGTCGGTCATGTACGGGAAAGAGAAAGACAGTGAGCACGACCTCGCGCATACATCTGACCCCGGATTCGTCGCCTTCTTCTCGAAGCTCCCAAAGCGGACCCCGACAGAGGACGGCCTCGTCCGTCTCTTCGACCGCAACGACTTTTACTCCGTGCACGGTCCAGACGCGCTCTATGTCGCGTCACACGTCTTTCGCACAAACTCCGTGCTCAAGTACCTCGGCGCAGGCGGGAAGGCAGCTGGACTCCCGAGCGTCACGCTTAGTTGCACTCTTGGCCACACGTTCCTACGCGAGGCATTGACTGTCAAGCAGCTTCGCGTCGAAATCTGGGCCCCCGCACCCGGTCAGGGGCGCAAGGCAGCGAAATTCGTGCTACAGAAAGAGGCTAGTGACGCGACACTCGATGGCTACGTTCTGACACGTCCAGCAGGCATCCCCAGGAAACCTTCAAGCAGTAGAGGACCTTCTCTTTGCAAACTCGGACGTTCTCTCCGCACCCATCGTCGTAGCCATAAAAATCGCCACTGGTGATAAGGCAAAGACAAAGAATATTAGCATTGCCTATGCTGACACGAGCGTCCGCGAAATTGGCGCAGCTGAATTTGTAGACAACGATCTATTCTCTAATACGGAGGTGCGTGTCTGTTCAACACTTGGCAACTCAATTTCACTCGCCCCGCAGTCTCTCGTCATCCAGCTTTCCGTCAAGGAAGCCATCATCCCTACGGGCACTGCTTCTGGCACTACGGATCGCGATTTTGACCTCAACAAACTCAAAGCAGTCCTCGAACGGTGTGGTGTCGTCATCACGGAACGAAAACCTAGTACGCACTTCAATATGCCACGTCTCTTCGTTCTCCAACTCGTTCACACATAGGTGAATTCACTACTAAAAATATACTGGAAGATATCAAAAAGTTGACTGGGTCAGAGGAAGAGGCGGATGCACCGAGCACGACTGGTTTGCTCATCCCTTCTTTCGCTATACTTCTTGCTCACGTATCCATCCGCAAGTAGCCACTCCCGGGACGGGTGCTCTATCTGCACTCGTCATCTATCTTTCTCTTCTTTCAGATCCCGCGAATCACGGTGCATATAGGCTAAAAACACATGATCTTGCTCAGTATATGCGTTTGGATGCCAGTTCCGTGAGAGCACTAGCGTTGGTCGATTTTGAAGGAGGGGTTCGTCTCAGCAAGCATCGTATCTTCCTTCATGGACTCATGCGTGCACAGGGCAGCCTCAACAAGTCATCCACATTGCTGGGGCTTTTAAACAAATGCAAAACTTCTCAAGGAACTAGACTACTTGCAACCTGGCTGAAGCAGCCCCTTGTCAACTTACATGAGATCCGTGAGTAAGACCTCTCCTCATTCGATTTGTGATACACAGACGCGGACTTGTACTGAATAAAATTTCACAGGAAAGCGACAGGATCTAGTTGAAACCCTTGTAGATGATTCATCAACCCGACGTGCCTTACAGGTAACATACCACATATTGTTTCGGCCGCCCAGCCTCACCACTTTCGATGGACTGGTGCCAGGATGACTACCTCAAACTAATGCCCGATCTTCATCGTCTTAGTAAACGGTTCAAAAAGGGTGTCGCTTCCCTCGAAGATGTTGTTCGCGTGTATCAGGTGGTATTGAAGGTGACATGCATTGCAAAGTTCATTCTTCAATTCAACTCACGGTTTCGAATAGATGCCTGGTCTTATCGAAACCCTCGATAATATCCAGTACGAACACGAGGCGCACAGAAAACTTGTGGAAGAGGTGTACTTGAAATCTTTCAGGGTATGTCTCTGAATTTTGCCCCAGTTGTATGTGCACCTTACGCTGGCCAACAGACCCTTGCAGATAATCTTGCCAAGTACTCTGATATGGTGGAGACAACTCTTGATCTTGCTTCCCTCGACACGCATACGTATACTATCAAACCAGAATATGATGAGGGTTTGCAAAGGCTAGCTGCCAAGCTCATGGAGGTAGGTTACTTGGAAGTTCTGCATGGGACCAAAAGATTAATCAGATTAATCTTGATAATTCCGATTAGGCAAGGGACGGGCTGGACGCGGAGCACCGTGCAGCTGGCACGGATCTGGGACTTGACCTCGACAAGAAATTGCACCTAGAAAACTCCGCTACCTATGGATACTGCTTCAGGTTGACGAAGAATGTATGTTCTCCTGTTTTGCATCCTAGAATACTTTACGCATTCCTAGTCGGCGAATTAGGATGCAAAAGCCATTTTAAAAAGCAAGAAATACATCGAGCTCGGAACTATCAAATCGGGTGTCTACTTTACCACCAAGACATTGAAAACTCTAGCAACAGACTACCAGGAAGCGAATGAAGAGTATCAGCGGACTCAGTCGGGGCTGGTGAAAGAGGTGGTGAACATTGCCTGTGAGTACTTACCATTTTATGACAGCAGCGTGTTGACAGGATACATAGCGACATATACTCCTGTTTTAGAGAAGTTAGACCATGTCATTGCCCACCTCGATGTTATTGTTAGGTTCGTTCTTGTATCATCCACAGATCTGCATTGCCTTACGTGCTCTCAGTTTTGCTCATGTCTCTGTCAACGCGCCCGAACCATATGTCAAGCCCAGTGTCTCTGAGAGGGGTGAGCTGCTGACTATTTGCGCGTCTGCTAACCAACTTATCCGTAATATAAAGGTGAGAGCAGTCTTATGCTGAAAGACGCACGACATCCTTGTCTCGAAGTACAAGATGAAATCAGCTTTATACCCAATGATGTTGAAATGGTTAAAGGAGAGGGAGAGTTCCAAATTATTAGTATGATCCTTCCTTCGGTTCGTGGACGCCGCTGACGGTTCACTGTAGCGGGACCCAATATGGGTGGAAAGAGTACATATATCAGACAGGTAACGAATATGTGCAGTCTGACGTTGAGCAAACTCAGCGATTTTTAGGTCGGTGTGATAGCTCTTATGGCACAGGCCGGGTGTTTTGTCCCATGTTCCGAGGCCACGCTTCCTATATTTGATTCTATATTATGCCGTGTCGGCGCAGGCGACTCGCAGCTCAAAGGCGTGTCTACATTTATGGCTGAAATGCTGGAAACCGCGTCAATTCTGAGAGTAGGTTACTTTTGCTACCCTCTGCTCCGTAAATTGATTTCCGTTGCAGTCCGCGTCAAAGGACTCGTTAATTATCATTGACGAACTTGGCAGAGGTGACAACATTGCGCACTCGTTGTATGTATGATCATTGATACTCAAACCTAAGGGACTTCGACTTATGATGGTTTCGGGCTCGCGTGGGCAATCTCTGAGTAAGTCTTTTTTCTCCCCCTTGATGTATGTGACGCCCCTAATATACCATTTCTTACTAGACACATTGCATCGAACATTCGGGCTTTCTGTCTCTTTGCAACCCATTTCCATGAGCTCACGGCACTCGACCAAGAAATCCCACACGTAAAGAACTTGCATGTTGTGGCACACGTCGGACAGCAAGACGGGTCGCAAGAGCGGGATATTACGCTGCTCTACAAAGTTCAACCTGGTGAGTATCAGCAGCTAGTCATACTTGTAGATGTATTGACGCAGACACCAGGCGTCTCAGACCAAAGCTTCGGCATCCACGTCGCCGAGTTAGCGAACTTTCCAGAAAACGTCGTGAGGGTGCGTATTCGCTCAGATTTAGGACACCTCGTTGACATTCACGTTTTGCAGCTGGCGAAGCGGAAAGCGGACGAGTTGGAGGACTTCGTGGTCGGCCAACATCCCGAGTCCCAGCATTCAGATGAGGTGACGGAGGAAGGCATACAGATCGTCGAAGAATTCCTCCGGAGTTGGGCGGAGTCAACTTCGAATACTGATGGGGAAGACATTATCATGGAGGATCTCTCTGCGGACACACAGCTTGAAGAGCTTCGTCGATGTGTGGAGCACTTCCGGCCTCGCATAGAAGGCAATGCCTGGGTACAATCATTGATATCCTCACTGTGAATAGAGCTTGTGTCACGCATTTCTTGTTTTCATCTAGGGACCCTCGTGCTACAAACATAGTTGCTCTCTAATTGGTACATACTTATCTCTCCGTCATTGTTCTTATTCCTCTGCATCCACATCACCATTTTCATCTTGCTCTATAATCCCATCCTCGTCAACATGCTCTAGACTGTGCTCAGGCTCGTTGGGCTGATTCGTCACCAAAGCAGCCGAGTCCGCTCGTCTCTTTTTACCCGCTTCCTGGGCTGCAATTGTCACGTCCTCTCCAAAGAGTCTCAGACTGTGTGCGCTATTTTTCATGTTCCGGTAAGTCACGAACAAAAATCCCCTCCATAATACACACCTTTTCGCTTTCTTGTCGATCATGAGCGCGACGGAAACATTTGATTTCCAAAGTGGCAACACCAGATTGCATGGAAGACTGCCCAAGAGATGTGTGCGTTAGGACGTCACCAAAGACAATCAAGAGCTCCTCACGTCGAATCAGCGGACTGCGATGCCAGAAAGCGGACGACGTGACTTCCAGAACCTAGCAAACACTCAAGCCATCACTCCCATCACAAGTCAAAAGCGCACATCCCACGCACCTCTTGCCTCGATCGCCGACCTAAACGGTTCCTGAAACGACGTGCATAACGGGTAATATGTCCGCAACAGCGCTCTCAACGTCGCCAAGTCTCCCGTCATGATGGTCGCGGGGTCGATGTACGGGAGCACGACTGGCAGACCTTCGCCGAGAATTCGAAAGTGGGCGTCCATGCCTCGGCCGGCTTCTTGCTTCGTGATGACCTTGGTGCCGCTCGTCATGAGACGCATCCGGGTATAGTCGTTGTGTGTGATCACTGATTTGACGAGGTCGTTGGTGAGATAGAGCGAGCGGACGGCGTCGCCTTCGGGGTTTCGGACGAGGACGTTGGTGGACGGAAATTCAGAGGTAAGATGCAGCTGTTGCCTGTCGGTGCAGGTCGTTAGTGTGAGCAAGGAACGCCGGTGGTAGAGGAAGAAATTCACGTGCAAATCACGAGTGCGGGGTCATCAGGTGATAGATATGTGTAGGGCATTTCTTTGAATGAAGGATCAGCAACTCTCGATTTGCTCGTGTGTGCGGTGGGCGTATGACGTGAATGTTCGGCAGCAGATTCGTCCTCGATGATCGTGGTGTCACCTTCCACAAGGATGGAAGGGTCAACGGACGACACGCCTGAACTTGACGCCTCAAGCTTATTTGAGGAGGTATTGGTCTCCAGCTTTGCTTTCTTGCTTTCTGGAACAATTGTATACACCTCCTCGGCTATACGTTTCCTTTTTGATTTATAAGTGGACATACACAGAAGGATCTATTTGACAAAATCTTACCCTCCTTGTCTGCTGTTCGACGGCCGATGAGACCCTCGTCGTTCTAGCACTGCGACAAAGAATCCGCCAGTGTCTTGAAGATGTGGGTAAATGCGTATGCTAATTGCACAAACAGGTCAACATGCACGCATGGATGGACACTTTCCACGTACCACCGTTCAAGATCCAGCGTGCCAACATTGTCCGGTGGCCAATGTGTCTCAAGCATTTTTGACTCGGTGCGTTTATTTTCTGGAACCGTTCCTATGAAGGCAGCCCAGGAAGTATGAGAAGTGTCGATCGAACGACCAACGGTCGGTGACCAGTCAGTGATGCCGGGTCGACGAATCAACTCGGGCAAACGAGACGATACATCTACCAGTTCGAACTCTATCGACCAGAAGAAGTCGATGAGAAAGCTACGGCCGTCCCAATTGCCCCTTACCTGGGTGAGAATTTAGGGCGGCGGCGATAACAGCTTCATTTTCGACGGGGTTCAAGGAGCAAGTGGAGTAAACAATGCGACCGTCTGGCTCAAGCATCCGCATAGCGCGTTGAAGGATACGAATCTGGAGGCTTGAAGAGGCTCGTCAGGGATGAAGCATCCTCGGAGGGCATTTTTGACAAAAACAAACCCATGCAAGCCGTTTCCATCTAAAGGTTGCCAGCGCTTCCAAATCCCAATGTTCTTTCGTAACGTCCCATCCCCGCTGCACGGTACATCACAGAGGATGCGATCGAACAAGAGTTGACTCGGAGTCTTTTTTACTGAGCGACGCTTCCCGCTTGTGGTTGATCGAAGAATGGGATAAATTGAAGCATCCAGATTGGTGACCATGAAGGACGGACTCGGGAGGCGTGCGGATTGGTGAATTAGAAGGTGAGAGCGTCTGGCGTCGCTGTCATTGGCAATGAGGAGGCCAGAAGGTGTCGATGTTGCGGTGGCAGTATCATTTGCATGTAGCGCTTCGAGTAGCTGAGCCGTCTTGTAGCGGAAATAAGATGCTTCTAAAGTGAATGACTTGTTGACTTCTTACCTTGGATCCAGGCGCTGCACACATATCAATGACCTATGCATGGTCAAAAAGTCTGTACCGTGAATAAACCACGCACTAACCTTATGGTGAGGCTGGACGTCAAGGAGGAGTGGTGGCAACATGCTCACGGCTTCTTGCCGGGATATATTCCCCTTGTCGACTCGTCAGTTCCTCGTCGGGGTATTCGATAGAGAAACTGACCACTTCAGTTTCGTGTACCAAAAAGGAGTGAAACATTTTGAATTCGGGTGACTTCCTCAAAACCTTTTTGGAAACATTGAATTGCCATGCAAGCCCGTCGGGATACCTGAAAATTCTACATGCTCAATCTATACAAGTATAACACTGGAGGTTTTTTACCATGGGATTCGGGTGGGCGGCGGGATGACTTCGTCCTCAAAGGTGAGGTTATGGAGCAGAGGAACGTATGTATCCTTCACCGTGCTTCCAAGAGTTTGAGCCGTCCTTTGGTTAGAGTAAGAAAAGTATGACATTCCATCAGTCGTGGCGAGCCATACTGTCTACTTCCGGCTATCCGGAACGTTGTAGGGAGTGGCCGGCGTAACGATTCCATGAAGTTTTCCCACTCATCATTCGGTATTATTTTCTGTGCTTGGTAATACTTTGTAAATCGCTCGTTGTTGTGTATGTCTGCCCGTTCGAGCATGCCTCGATCTTCTTCCTCCTCTGCTTGGGGACGCGCTGCATTGCGATCCGATTTCCCCCGGCCACGTCTACCCTTTCTCTGTTTAAATTCAGATAAAATTTCATGCGTGACGATTGAATAAGCCTACAGGCATTTTGATTCGAGATATCCTCGGTGACTTGCGTGCGGATATCTGAACGGAAGCGGTTGTTTGGAACGCAAGGCTTTGCTAAACAACTACTTTTGGTCAATACATGCGACGCGCGTCCTCGTCCGCTGCCATCATCCGATAGACCCTTCGTGACGTCCGACATGGCACAACGTCCCACCGCTGAAATAAAGGTACCCTCGGAAGACCCCAAGAAGAAGAAAGAAGAGGAAGACAAGATAGCTCTAGACAAAAAGGTTGGCACGTCTAAAGTGAATGGTGACAAGAAGGATGAGGAGGAAGAATTGGTACGCCGGACGAACGTGATCAACGTGCCAAGCGCTGATTTTTCACATCTATAGTCGGAAGAGGATGCCCAGCTCAAGTCTGAGCTGGAGATGTTGGTCGAGAGGCTCAAGGTACGTTGCATTGCCCCCCTCAGCTCAGCTCGCACATATGTCTCGATCAGGAATCCAATACCGAGCTGTACAGACCCGCTCTCGAGACTCTTCGGGTACTCATAAGAACGTCTACATCTTCAATGACATCAGTCCCTAAACCTCTCAAGTTCCTCCACCCCCACTACCCCGAGCTCCAGAAACTCTTCGACTCATGGCCCCCATCAGAGGATAAGGCGGGTATTTTCGTAAGATATATGTGTTAACTCCTTACAATCTTGTAGAGTCTCTTTGCAGACATTCTATCCGTGCTTGCTATGACATATTCAGATACTCAGCCACGGGGGACCCTCCGGTACCGGTTACTCTCCGCCTCTCTCCTTCCAGCCTCTTCCACGATACCAGAGCCGGGATCATGGGGACACGAGTACGTCCGACACCTCGCTGCGGAACTCGGAGAAGAATATACTATACGACAGGAAGGTGAAGAGTCAGCTTCGTCTCCTCCTGAGCCCGATGCAGCTGCAAAGCCCGAGCTTGTTGCTGTTCCTGGGACCATCGATGATTTACGAGCACTTGCATTGGAATGCGGGAAGTTCTTCCTCAGCCACAACGCGGAGCCTGACGTTGTGGATCTCTTTGTGGAGCTCGAAATGGTAGATCGAATAGCAGGGTTGATTGATGTAAACACATATGGACGCGTTTGCACATATATGGACCGGTCAGTAACGCTTTATACCAGGTACTCTGAAAATCTCAATCTCTTCAGATGTGTGACTCTTCTACCACCCCCCGATGATGTCGCCTTTCTACGGAGTATCCACAACATTTATCTTCAGTTCTCCAGGTTCCCTGAGGCCCTGAGCGTAGCAGTTCGTCTTAATGATGCAGAGCTGATTCGACAAGATTTCAACGCATCTGGGAATCCGTCAGTTATTATCTTTTCACGCTTTTGGTAATGTCCTGAACCCAAAGTCCAGGATAATGAGGCGCCAACTATCACTCCTCCTCTCTCGAGCTCAGATACCATTGGAATGGTTACAACCCCCGCCATCCGAAGACGCAGATGCAGAAACTGAACTCCCAGAAGATATCGTGGAAAGCCTCAGCAACACTCATTTGAGCAGATTCTTCAGAGAATTTGGAAAAGAGCTTGGTGTTGCGGAACCCAAGAGTCTAGAAGATGTATACAAGAGCCATTTGGAAAACACGCGTGAGCACATCTGCTGCGGTTTAGGATGACAAGGACTCATCTATTCTTCTAATAGGGGGAGGCTTGTCTGCAAACGTTGACTCCGCCAGGGGAAACCTAGCAGGCACTTTTGTTAATGCATTTGTTAATGCAGGGTTTGGAAACGATAAGCTCATGGTCGAAGCCGAGGAAGGAAACAGTTGGGTATACAAGAACAAGGACCACGGTTAGTGGTGTATTCCAGCAGACCGCACGTACGTGCTGACGTGTCGTAGGTATGATGAGTGCCGCGGCTAGTTTGGGACTCAGCCTGCTTTGGGACACGGATATTGGTTTGAGCCACGTCGACAAGTACACATATTCGTCGGAGGAACACATCAAGGCTGGTGCCCTTCTTGCCACAGGCCTCCTGAACTCGGGTGTTCGCACAGAGGCCGACGCCGCGATAGCCCTTCTTGGGGATTATATAACAAATCCGTCGTTGTCCCTGAAAACCGCTTCCATCGTTGGCCTTGGGTTGGCATATGCCGGTTCCCATCGCGAAGATCTACTCGTCCTTCTTCAACCTGCGGTGGCAGATGAGTTCACGTCAATCGAGGTTGCAGCCCTGAGCGCGCTTTCCCTCGGATTCATCTTCGTTGGGAGTGGCAATGGTGAAATTACTAGCACTATTCTCCAAACTCTGATGGAAAGAGACGAAAAGTCTCTTTCGGACAAGTGGGGACGGTTCTTGGCTCTTGGCCTTGCACTACTTTACGTTGGTAAATATGTCTACCGTTGCGCGTCAGAGGACATTATACTGATCCATGATGTGTAGGCCTTCAGGATGTGTCAGACGCAACGCTAGAAACGCTCAAAGCGATCGAACACCCGATATCCAGACAAGCACAAATTCTTGTGGAAGTATGTTCGTTTGCTGCCACAGGAAATGTGTTGCGAATCCAGAGACTCCTCCATCTATGTGGCGAACATTTGGAAGCCGTAAAGGAGAGAGAAGAAGCAGCAAAGGAGGAGAAGAAAGAAGAGAAGAAGGACGAAAAGAAGGAAAACGAACAGAAACCAGACGATACCTTTTTGTCATTTGCTGTGCTGGGAATCTCTATCATTGCAATGGGTGAGGATATTGGTTCGGAAATGTCCATGCGACAGTTCAATCACCTGGTAAGTTTGAACAATATGCTGCGAGGGAAACGTGCTTATGTGCTACGAAGATGCATTATGGGGACCCGGTTATTCGTAAATCCGTTCCTCTAGCTCTTGGCCTGATAAGCGCTTCAAATCCACAACTTCCTGTGCTCGACACTCTTTCCAAATACAGCCACGATAACGACCTACAAGTTGCGCTTAATGCCATCTTTGCCATGGGCCTGGTTGGTGCGGGGACTAACAACGCTCGTCTTGCGCAAATGCTTCGGCAACTTGCTGGGTATTATTACAAGGAGCCGGATTGCTTATTCACCGTGCGCATTGCGCAAGGGTTGGTGCACATGGGCAAGGGCACGATAGGGATAAACCCCTTCTTTTCAGACCGTAACATCATGAGTCGCCCTGCTGTTGCTGGCCTGTTGGCGACGATTACAGCGTTCACGGACGCCAAAGCCTGTGAGTACAAACTGCACCTTCAGGAACACCAACTTAGGTTTGAATGCACCCCAGTCGTTTTAGACAAGTATCACTGGATGTTGTACTATCTGGTGACGGCCATGTACCCTCGTTTCTTGATCACACTTAACGAGGACCTCGAAAACCTTTCGGTGACAGTTCGTGTGGGCCAGGTGAGCCGGACTCTGTACTTGACTGATATGTAATAGTACTCATGGCATCGACGAGGCTGTTGACGTGGTCGGACAAGCGGGTAAACCTCGCACAATCTCTGGCTTCCAGACACACCAAACGCCTGTGCGCGTGGGCACGACGGAGAGAGCGGAGCTGGCGACGGAAGAGTATATCCCGTATGCACACGTGCTTGAAGGATTCGTCATTCTACAAAAGAATCCTGGATACGAGAAGGAGGATACAATGCAGGTGTAAGTTTTTTTTTTTTTCGAGGGGAGACGCACGTACCTTGGAATGAAAATGTAACTTGTGTGAGCCTCAGCCACGGTCCAAATTATCGGCCAACGAACCGACCTAGCTTTGAAGAATGTGCCGGTGCCGACTTGAGTTGTGTCTATTAAACAATTTCCTCATTTGGAAGTGCCGACTCGTAGGCAGAAATTCGGCTCGGATAACTTCTTAGCGCAACATGGCCACATTTTCTGTCTCCTCGCTCTACCAATGGCCTCGACACTGCACCCCAAAAGCACGCGAAATAGTCCTTAACATCGTCAACTCCTCAAAAACACCTCTGGCAACCAAGGACATCTACAAGCTTGCCGTCAAGCCTTCGCGCACAGGTCCTGCACCTCACGCAGACGAAGAAATACGATCTATAAGGTTGGCCGTCCAGCTTTCCCCTTCCAACACGACTCTCAAAAACCCACCCTCTGCGTCTCTCCGCCTTTGAAACAGGTATCTCAAGACGGTCGTCCTCCGTGAGTTGGCAGCTCAGAACCGCGTCGAAAAGGTCCGCACGCAAGGCGCGCACACAGCGTGGTTGTGGAGACTAAAGCAAGCACCGCCGCCTACAACCCCAAGCAAGCCCCGAGCCGCGACGCCCTCTGTCACTAACTCGATCGAACTATCCCCAGCTGCGGTTGGCGTGGGCGAGGATTGGAGTCACCTGAACAAGCGGAGGCAGAGGGCGAGAAAGATGAAGGTAGAGAAGGACTTGAAGTGGATGTTACATGCACAGAAGATGCAGAAGAAGGGCAGAGCTACGGCGTGAGCGGCGTCGGAGATGTTACGGGAGGGGGTCGCCCAGGTTGAACGGCTGGGCTCAGGCTCGGGGAACGTCCGGATTGTCCGCTCGAAGTCTTTTCCGGAATTTTGATCACTGCAATATCACCCTCGTGCAATGGAGCCAGTGGTGTCAAGAATTTTATTCATGCTCGGGGAATGACGGTACCTAAGGTGAGTGAGGGGGATTTGCATGTGCGTGTCGTTCCCGTTCGGAGGTGCGTCTAGTTGAGCTTGAAACGGGAATGTCATATGTGCGTCTGGATTCGCCTCAGTCCTGTTCTGTCAGAAAATGTGGCTACGCGGTTCTCGTCCAATCCCATGGTTTTGTTTCATCCGGCGAGCATGGACGTTTAAACTTTTTTTATATCGCAGGGTGGGTTTCAAAAGGTCGGTGTCTCGATAAAGAAGAAGATCCTCATCGTGTAGCTTCGAGTCTGTTTTTGTCGTCAACGAAACCCAGATTGACGAACTGACGGACACAGATAAGGGAATAGGCGATGTCCCTGATTCACCCGGAATAAGGTGTAGTTTGAATACACCCCAAGACTGAATAGGGATTTTGATGAATGGTGTAGAGAATGGTCCCTTGACATCGACGCCTGCCGCCAGCACTTGCAGAAGTTTATTCAGGGATTCTTCAGTGGTACCACTTGCTTGCAGAGCTTGTGCCCTAGAGGCTGAAGCAAACCACCCAATGCTAAGAGAGTTATCGCCTCCTTGGCCAGATGATTAACATTATTCAATTCTTTCTAAAGTTACACCTCGTCAAACGCGTTTTCGCTAAAGCTGCCACAAAAAAAGGGAATCCATGATGAACCCTACTAGAATGATCACATGATAGTACGCGTGAACGTGAACAAGGATGACACCAAAGGATAAAAGGGTGGATGGAGGGGCAAGGATATGCAAGAAAGGGGAGAACGTGAAGACATATGGACAAGCGTCGAGTCAGAGCGGACAGGTATCGCAGAAATTGGGTGGTGCACGAGGGCATATGGACAACACAACGAACGACAACCGCAATGGGCAACGCAAGCGCAAGACAGAGACCATGTAGCGACGAAACTGATGTAGGCAGAGATCAATAGCATTAGCAAATGGACTCCAAACGATAGCGATGTTGCGTTGCGGACCGAGCGAGGCTATCTTGGACCGACGATCAAAGCTAAAAGAAACAACACCAGTGCCCGGTAACCTCCACGATGTGGGCGTAAGCCAGTAAAACATAACGAGTAATGAATAAAAGAGGCGTCGACGAGGGGGTTCTTGGTTGCACAATAAAAAGATAATGCTTGAATCGTGATGATGGAGTAATAGATGTGCGCGGATGAGTTGAATAGGGTGTCCATGAAATGCGTGGAATAATTTTTCTAGACTGTCACGAAAAAGAGAAAGGTCAACAAGGATAACCGCATATTGAGCTATGAGTCATCCTCGAATGCACCACCGTCGCCATTCTCAGCATCCAAGTGTTGACGTTCAGCCCGACAGTGAGCTTTGAGTTTGGGGAGATCGTCTTTCAAGGACACTTGTGTACTCTCATCCCATCGTTCGAGCGCCCATTCGCGGACCCAGATGCTCACCTATTTACGAAATGAATCGGATTTAGTATAGGATCACACATGTTTGCTTACCTTCAAGAAGCGTTTTCCAGCGTACTTCCTGTGAAACGATTCATGCCGTACGGGTTTCAATATGTAGTTCAACATAAGGTTCGCCGTAGGAAGCAAAGAGCTCTCAGAGTAGGAGGAGTAATGAGCCAAGTTTGCGGACTTTGCCGAAGAAATTAGAAAATGCCCGACAAACACAAAAATGTGCCCACCCATTTGTAGTTGCCGAGAATCAACCGAGCAAGCCAAATTGAAGCAGCAGCCATCAAAGACGGAGGAGTGGCCAGCAGCCGCCATTCGAGAGCCCCGACTTCTAAAAGGTACTTGCCGATGGTCCGGGCTTTGACGTCGTAGTCATCGGCCTTGCTGATGCGACGGAGAAAATGCATTGGATTCGGGAATGACAGATCCCAATCGATTGTCTTCAATACGTAGCGCTCTGCAAGGAGGATCTCGGACTCGGTGTACGATGAGTCGGCACAGTGAAGGAAATGAGATACGGAAGGTGCAACAATCTCCTCAACCTTGGACGCGACAAAGAGACACGTGATGCCAACTAGTTGAAGCTTCGCAAGAGATACAACCCGTGCGGACAGGAAGCGGTCGATAATATTCACACACAAGAAAAACGTTTCCGGAAGGAGGCGGAAGCGGGCATGAACCTGAACGAGCCAGTCCAGAAGGATTCCTCGCATTGACCACGCAAGTTCCTTTTGACTGGACATGTAGTCCGGATTAGCGAGCGTGTTGAGCTATAGTAATGGATTAGCTGGCTGAAGGTGATTCGGACGTGACGGGTACCTCGACACGTTTCATATAGTCGAAAATCTCATTTACGTATTCGCTAACCATCAAGGGATCATCGCCATCTTCAGCATCCAGGTCGTCCCATTCGTTGCCATTGGGATCTGCCTCTGGCTCACTGTCGATACCAGCATCGGGTGAGGCGGCCACCTGGGCCACGTGCTCCTCCTGGTCTTCAAATAACTTTGCCTCATCCGGAGTGTCGGATGATGTTCTCCGCTTCTTGAAGACACGGTTATCGTCTTCCTCGCGAGCCTCGGATTTAACATTCAAATGGGAGGTAGTCCGCTTTGATAAATCTGCTCGGTATACCTCTTGTTTGATGATATGAGAGACAGTTGAAGTGGAGGGACGGTGGGCAGCTTTTGGCTTCGGGGCGGGAGCGGGATCAACGATCATGGCGTCATCAGTATGTACGAGGGCGGGCTCCAAATCCTCCTTTACATCGGCTAGTGGGGACACTTTAGGTGCGGTAGCCTTGGCAGCACGTCGGGTCGCGGCGACGGTGGACAAGGGTTGCCGATTGCCAGTGGACGGCGGGGGTTTTGATTTGATGACGACGCCGTCGAATTTTGCCTTGGCAGAAGGGAGATCCTGTACCTTGGCCTTTACATCCTTTGGTGCGAGGGCAGTCTTGGTCTTGTTGGCATTTTTTGGAACCTGAGCGAGTGCGTCACGCTTGCGCTTACCCTGTGAGGCCGCATCGAGATTCTCGTTTGCTTTGGCCTTGGAGGCGGGGATGGAGGCAGTAAGGCGGGTAGATTGGGTGGTGGCCATGGAAGGACCCTTGGATGGGGGTTTTGAGCGGGTGATGGGACGAGAGGTAGCGTTTTCGTTGTGGGTTGAGACCGCAGCGCGCGTTATACGGCGAGTCTGGATTAGAATAGGTCAGAAAGGGACGAGGAGGAGAAGGAGATCGCTCACGGGTATCATCGTGTCCGGTGGTGAAGAAGACAACGCGGACAAGCTCGCCTGTTTTGAACTAGCAAGGCAAAACAAAGACAAATAATAAGCGCGCTCGCGTTTAGTCACGTGATTACGCGCAACAATGAATAACACCCCCAAGAAGAGGGGTCAAATTTAGTAGCCTTTTAACGACCATCTCGCATGGGTCCTCGTCGTTCCCGCTCAAACTCGCTTCGCAATGACCCTTCTTCTCCTCCTCCATCTACCGGAATGTCTCCAGCATCAAGATACATGTCCAACATGAAAGTCATCCGTCGAAGAGATTCATCGATTGTATCCATATTTGACCAATTCAGCCATGTCTGTGTGTATCATCATAATGGCGACAAGTGGGAGAAACAAGGCTACGAAGGAAGCATGTTTCTCTACGAACGGTACCGCTACCGCCATCGACCCCTTCGTCTCCTGACATTTTCTCTTCAGTGACTCGTATCCACCATATGGACTCTATATTTTGAATCGTGTTGGAATGGAAGACTACATTCAGCGTCTATATCCTGAAGACAGCATCGGCGTACATGGCAATTATCTCATGATACGTCATTACCCCGACTTTACCGCTCGCCGATTAGCAGACGCACGCTCAAAGCTCCCTTTGTCTGTCCAAGATGTTGCTACCAAATTCGCACCCGAATTCGCTATCGCTGACCCGGAAGAGCTGCATAATATTGACAAGGGACGTTCCCAAACCGTCGGTCTCTGGTGCTTTGCTACAGATGCAAGGGAGCCAATGACAGATGTCGTGATGCGGTATGTTTGCCTTGGATTACCTTGGCTTTGATCTCCGCGCTTAGATTTTGTAGATTACACGGTTACATCAAGAAGAATTTGCCATATCCTGACAATTTCAGGTATGGCCCCGACCGACCCCCTCCCCCCAGTTTCCGATCTACTTCGAGAGCCAGTGGTAAGCTTTACTAGGGCACACATATCTGCCACTCAACCTATGCACAGAACGTGGGCATCATGCCCGCTCTGCATCAAGCGCATCGAATACCAACAGCATACATAGTATCTCCGAATCAGGGGAAGAGGATAATCGTCCTGCCCCGTCTGCCTCCGTTCCTCCACATGGTCCATCAGGCCTGGACAAACTTTTCGCTAAGCTCGCAACCCCATCCCAGACCCAATCATCGAACGGTACGGGTGGATCAGAGACCACAGCTGCCAGCCTACTGGCAAAGATTTCTGGCCCTTCTCGTACCATGTCTGTGCCTCCCCCTTCTTCCTCAGCCGTGTCTGCACCCACGCGTGGCCTTGCCCTTCTGGACACCATATTTGCATCAGCCACCCCGCCCCCGTCACGTCGCGGTCCTGCCTCGATCAATCCCCTTCATCACAGTGCCTCCCGACCCACACTACACAACAACCGTATCTCATCCTATCCCAACTTTACTCAATCCCTCCCCCCTACTGCCTTCTCACAAAATCCACTCATCCTCTCCCCAAAGCCAACTTCCACCGCGCTCCCACAAGTCCTCAATCAGGAGGTTATATCTACTCTGCTGGGCCTCCCACCGTCCCGTGCTTCATCCGTGCGATACGAGGGCGATAATGAGGCTAGCGATGACGGCGCTTCTGAACCCGGGTCTCTCTCAGCATCCGTTCCCCAGCTTTCGGTACCCACAACGATCGAAGGTGGGAAGACGGCACCTCGTATCCTCGGCGATGTCACCCCTCGTCCAGCGCTACGTGGCTTCGGTTCCGACATCGACCAAGTCACCGACCTGCTGACCGCCGCCCATATGGAGCAACAGATCACCGATTTCCATACCACATCTTCTGGTGCACATTCGAAACCATCCACAAGTTCTACCAAGACAATGAATGCCTTTCCTGTAAATTCGGAGTCGACACGTACAATTTACACCAAGGATTCTATCTCGACGTCGTTTACTGCCAAGAACATTCCCAAACACCGACCACTCGTACCGTTCGAAACCGATTCGGAGCTCTGGCCGTACCCGCGCCCACCGCTTGTCGAAACCGATTCTGACGTCATCGAGCTCGATTTCGCCGACATGAGCGCGTTGAGCGACCCAGACGCGTTCGAGAAGCATGCAGCCAAGGGAAAGAAAACAAGGCGATCGAAGAGAGATCAACAGAGGGAACGGGAAGAGATAGAGAAGAGCTGGGACGTTCCTGCCCCCCTACGGCTGAGCTCGCCCGTCCCCGGACCGCCGACAGCTATGCTCAACGGACGGGCGAATCGTCCTTTGCAGCCTGAGAGCGTCGGCAACGCCGTCCCGAAACAAGCGCACGCAGTCGTGCGTGCCGATGTGGCCAAGATCAACATCAACGGCGCGCAGTCGGCGCTGTTGACCTCGCTTGCGTCGCAAGACCACGCTGGTCGACTGAGAGGTTTATCAAGAAAGGATTTCGTCACTGAAGTCCTTTCGCTGATATACGTGCGTCTTCCATCCCGTCGTCCTTTTTGCTCTTGCCTACACGCTCATGTCACACATAGACAAACAAGCAATTCGTCGATGATCTCTATCAGCAGTATACGTCTCAGACCGGTTGAGCTGTGCGTGGTTGTATCTGGTTCGGTGCTGGCGTGTTTGTGTCGGTTCAGTCGCTATCCGTGTCCTTTTGATAACGCTGAAGTGGGTGGCGATGGATCGTGCTTGAGATGGTTGTACTGCTAGCCGTTATTCGCTACGTATCCCAAAATATGTTCATGGGAAATGAACGAATATCGCCAGGATGATCAGATTGCACCTTTTACACGTGTACTTAAGGACAGCGAAAGCTAGGAGGGAACATTGTGATACAGCGCGGAAGGGCATGTGGGCAACACTAAGGAAAGCATGGAACAAATTGAGACCCTCGAATACAACGTACATTCAAAAGGAACGCTATTGTCAGATCCCGGGGTCACGCCAACTTGCAGGGCTTGACCACCATCGGCATCTGAGGCTTGCTCTTTGGATCGCCACGTAAAACCGGCCTCTGCACCACCGTCGCTTTTCCTCCGATCTCAACAGCGGGCACCGCAAGCTCGAATTCGAACGCGCGGATGAGCGTGAAAAGCAGCGCCTTGATTCTACGTCGAATGGTTCAGCATGCTACGTTTGACAAGTATGCACCATCAACAACTGGACTCACTCGACGAGGGAGAATCGGTATCCGATACAGGCTCTAGGGCCGCCGAGGAAGGACAAAAGGTGGCCCCATACGCCCGGAACATGTGCGACACCCTCTGGGATATTTTCCCATCGTTCAGGCCTTCAGGGGTAAATAAAAGATGAACACAACTCCTCGCAAAACGGGGGATAGGGAAATAACATACTTGAATTCGCGCGCGTCTGGTCCCCACAACCAGGTCGAGTTGTTGATCGCCAGAATGGGGATGGTGATCGAATCACCCTTGCTGACTCTATACGGGAAGGGTCACGTTGAGTGCTGGACCTCGTGATGGGACATGCAATCGTACTTGATAGAGTCGTTGAGAATGCCTCTTTCGTCCCTGAATGGCTTCTCAACAGGCAACACATCGTCCTTCATTGCCACCCGCATGGAGTTTGGAACGGGTGAGTGCACGCGCAAAGTCTCTCTCAAAACTGAGTCAAGGTATGGAAGCGCCATGAGCTCATCCATCGATGGAGTGTCGGTGTCTACGGAAAGAAGTTCCTCCCGAAGTTTGGCCTGAACGTGAGGTGCCTTCGTCATCGCAAAAAGTGCCCAAGTAGTCGCCGTGCTGTTACATTGTCGAGTCATTCTGCTTTGCCGTATACAGTCGCATACACACCTTGTAGTTTCATGACCAGCGACCAAGAACGTGGGCACCTCTGCAGAAAATGACACAACGTTAGGATGCGCGCGACACACAAAATGCGATCAAGAGAAACTTACGCGCCAAGACGTCTTCATCGGACAACCTCTGACTGTCTGGGATGTCCGTCGCCATGTTGGCCTTGACCAACAACGATAGCAGATCCCGACCCTTCAAGCCGCTCTTCTCGATTTCACCTTTTTCTGTTGCAGTCGCCAGAACGGTCGCCTTCGCATCCGCCAACAGTTGTTTCCCAAAACGTGCCATGGTGCGCCGCGCAGCCTTGACTTTGTTCCCACGTTCGCTAGGCTGTCGCATAAAATATGAGTGCAAATCCGCGGACAAATGCATCGTACCAACGATAAGGCGAAGGAGCGGGAACCATGCTTGCAATGTAGGGAGAACCCTCTGTTGTTGGCCCGCCGCGATAACGGTCTCCAACGCCACGTTGAGTTCGTTTCGTTTCTCGTTCGCGTTTAGCGCATTGAATTCGTAACCGAAACCTGCCCAGAGATCAATCAATCAATCGCTAATGTTCTTTCTGCGATAGATGAAAAAGGAAATCGTCATATGCTTACCTGCGAGACCGATAACGTCCAGTGTCATTCTGCTCAACCAGGGCAAGATGTCGAGACGAATGCCCGTAGTGTTTCCAGCAGGGATATTGTCAATCTCAGAGGACCAGACGTCACGAAGCTGTATCCGCCGGGGTGAGTGACCTTGGTGGAGACGGACAAGCAGTTATACACACCCGAATAGCTTTGTCAAAGAAGATATCGGTGAGCGCCCGAATCTGTGCTGGACCAAATGCGGGATTCTAAATACTGGATTGAATCACGCGAACGGAGCATGAAAAGCAGGCGTTACCATGATGTGCCTCTGTGAATGAAACAAGGGATCCGTGAACATCAGGAAAGACAGGGGAGAGGACGAATGCTGACCTGCTGACGATGCTGGGCGCCTTCGACGACAAGGACACCTGTGGTCATCCTTTAGCGTGTACAGACGAACCTACTAGAATCTGACCCACCGCTGCCAAGGAATTGGGACAGATTGTACCTGACCTGGAGAGGCTTTTGGTAGTCGTTGGTGTGATTGAGGACATGGTGGATAGCCTTCATGTCCACGGTAAACAGTCGGTTGCTCTAGAACGTCCGCCTTCAGTACCATGCACACCGCCTAGGAGCGTGAGGAGCATACGTTGAATAGACCCTTGTACTTGAACGTCGGCCCATATTCCTTAACCCGTTCTTCAAGCAGCGAGGGATCCTCCTACAAAAAAAGCAGCAAGTATGATCAGCAGTGTAGGAAACCCAAGCTCTGAGGGAGGTTTGGACGTACGCTAACCCAACCCTCTCGGAGATTTCCAAAGATCCAGTTTGATCCTTTGGGGCCGCGTAGGTGACGTATGGGAGAGGTCAGTTGACGGTACACAAACTGGATGATGTACCAAAGTCCGACTGCGATAACGGAGGTAGCTACGACGAGGAATAGCTTTGCGATGGGAATCTGCATGACTTTCTTTGACTCTATCTTTGATTTGAGTGTGGAGGACGAAGAGAGATGCTGAAAATGAGACTGGTGTTGTGGAATCAACTACCCGCGGTAGACCCGCAATTTATAGGGGACGCGCAGTCTGGTCCAGGGCCGTCAAGTGTCGTGTCGTCCTTCTACCGGTTGACAACTTAACAATCATGTGTGTGTTGTCCCCCAATACAAAGTCGCTCATTCGCCGCCACTGAATGAATTTGCCGTCAGCACGCCGCACTACTTGCTACACTATCTCACAGAGTGACATTACTGTAGTATTCAGATTCAACCAGTGCATATCCAACACTACTGAACCGAAGGAGAGAAAGATACTCTCGACGAACGTGCACCAACACTTCAAGTTCGACAACAAACGTTATCCGTCCAAGCTTGCTCCTGAAACCGGCTTCTACGTGTGCACGGGGCCGTACGGGACACGGGTGGACCGAGATCCCCATGTCCAATCACAAGGTGTTTGAGGTTCATCATGTGTGGGGACGTAAAGTCGAATGTATCAGACTCGATGACTAAAATCGACAAGCATGGCCAGAAATAACACGGGTGCTTCTCGGACAGTTCTACTAAACTAAACCTCTGCACGACAGCGCATCCCTACTGGGATCTTTGACAGTCAAAAGGACCGGACCTGTGTGGGGGCAACCGACCGGCATGGGCACAAAATCAGGACGTTATTCACCCGGGTGTCTTTGTCACAGAAGATTTCGGTGAGTACTCGATTCCGTGCCGAAAATAAAATCAGGAGCTTCTAAGGGCTGATTCAAACACGTTTTTATTCAGAGCATCGTGGTGCCGTGATAGATTCCCAGCCAAGAAGCGTCAGTGGGTTTAGGACCGCGCCGTGAGTCAATCGATACTCGAAACCAATCACATTATGGTATGACAACATAAATTATCTACTCTGTATACTCATGTGCAGAAGTGAATGGATTGGAAGATTCCTCAGTCTAACGCTGCTGTCCGTGGGTCCATACCTAGACCCGCCCGTAGATTCATGACGCCACCTGCAACAGAGCTGAAAGCGTGTGCGTAAAAGTAAGCTGCGCGGGACATGATCGACTGCTCCACAAGCGCCAACACGTCCGTCACCAAGATGGGCCATCCAAAATCTCGGTGATCCTCCTTTGTGAGGAGGTCCGAGATCAAGATGGCCCCTTGATCTCGCAGATATTTGAGATTGTCAGGGTCTCTTTCATCCGTAGCAATATAATACCTTATCAAAAGTCATGTGTCATGTGTCATGAAAAAGAAACGAATGCACTTACTTGTCATCCGGGTTTGGTGGAGCCAATGTCACGAGCGAGGTGTCAGGATGTACGTCGGGCACGTCATACGCAGTCGCTTTGTTCCCATGCATCGACACGAGTGTGTCCCGACCAGTTTGAAGATGCCTTTTGATTCGAGCGAGGTGAGCTGCGAAATCAGCTTCCATCGCCCAACCCAGCCTTGTAACTGGGCAACAGTGAGTAGTCCAGTCTGAATCTGAATGACGCATGCTTACAGTCCCCTCGGCGCATATGGGCAGCCATCCACAACCGCCCACCATTTAGGGAGAACATACGCTGGCTGATCTGTTCGGCCAGAGCGAGGATATCATCTATGAGCCGTATATCATACAGCACTGTCTGCGAATAACGCGTTCGGGCCGCTGCAGACGTGAAATAGAGGGAGCCCTAATTCAATCAATGACTTGTCGAATGTCATGTACGACATCAAAGCTCACAGGTTTACGTCCAAGATGAACCTCTCCGCGCAGCAGAAGGACACGAGCTGAGATTTGATGGAATTCTTCATATAAACCTCTTATTCGATGCCTTTGCACAGCTTCATACATCGGTGAAACCACGTCTTTTACTGCATCGGAGCCGCCTCTGAAATACACAAGCTTAGCGTCTCGTCCGATTACAACCCAAGAAGTACTCACGCGCCGTCATAGGTATAGACCACTTCGTGACCGTTTTCCCGGAGGACATCACCAATCTCCTCCACAGAAGACGTTGATGTGATACGCTCCCCATCTTCCAAAACTCTTCGAACATCATCCCAAGATATCACGGGCCGGTTTATAGGGGTGACATCTATCAGTGCCTGGTAGATTGCTGAGTTTGGCTCGGGTTTAGTCCATGCTCCTACTTCGTCACGGGAGTGATCACCCCCCGCTTCTACCCATCCACCACGTACACGCATGTCCCGGGGTATGTGATCGACGCGGACCATGTAGCCCGAGTCGTACCAGTCATTCTCGATGGCGTGTAAATTGGGGTTCAGCGAACCCGTCGAGTCGCGCTGATGGTACGTGTCGACGTCCCAGTGGCCATCGGTTGATTCTACGTTTGCTGAAATGTTGTGGAGGCGAAGGTAATCTGAAGTCGTGATCACGGCATGGGTTTGTCGGAGGTGTGTGAGGTTGAACATGACGGATATCGGTATTCTCCAGGCCATTTGTTGTTCGATAGGAAGCAGTCGCCATTCATCTGAATGTGTGGCGTCTCCACGATTCACCATTGTAGCATATGCAGCACATGTCTGTCTGAACAAGTAAAAACTCAGGATACAACTGGCGCTTGCAAGAGGAAAGTAGGGCACACATGTCAAATTCGCAAGCTCGAGCATATACAAAAGAAGGTACGATTGTTGTCCGATTGAGAATACGACCATGTAGCAGGGCGGTTTCGATGATATAGCGCATCTACCATCACGATGAATATGTGAAGATGGGATGCTCGAAGACACATACGTTGTTCCAGCCTAGCCATAGGCTGTAATCGCGTGCGTAGAAACCGTTTGTTTTTGAGACGATGTCGCTGAGGTAGTGCAAGTAGTGCTCGTCGGTGGCATCTGGAATGCTCTTCACAGGATCCTTAGCAGACTGGTCGACCCACACGACCTCATCGCTCAGGACTGTCTGTGCGGGGAGGGTCTGACTGAGGAACTGGAATTTGGCGCCGTAGCCGATGGTGGACAACCCAAAGCCAACAAGTATACCGACTAGAATGGCTAGACACACGAGAGTAGAAACAGAAGTGGTTTTACCTCTGTATTTTGACATGACTGCTGGTGAGAATGAAAACTAGTGAACATGCGAGGAGGTCGAAGAAGAAAGAGGAGAAGTACCTCCTTTTAAACCCTACGTAATCAATTGTATTGTCGCTGTGCCTTTATTTCGTCTGGGCTGGGGACAGGACAGCGATGCGCAGCAGACACAGCCAGGCGGAGAACGATCATCAATTAAAACAGCCACGATGATCAGTACAATACTAACTACTACTACTCGAGCTTCTTGGGCTCTTCCACAGGTTTTTTCCGTTCCAAAATCTCTACCCATTTCCTCGGGAACCAGCCTTCTCTCCCGTCCCGCGTCCGTCCTCGCCACCACTCGCTCTCGACCTCCGACCGCGGGTCCACTTCCGTCCCTGTGCTTGGGTCCAACTTTCCCATGATTGCCACGATCTCATTCTCCTTGAGCGCAAGTTCAGAGGGCGATGACGGTGTGAACGGGTACAGCGCCCGAGCGAACGAGAGCGTGGAAGGATCAAGTGGCCCAAGTTGGACACCGGGCTGATTCTGTAGTTGCTGCTGAGCACGCTCGTTGATGAGCTTGATCACCTTCGACATCGCATATGGAATGCCAATGATAGCAAGGAAAAAGATGATAAGAGGCTTTTTGCTCGGCTTCGGTGTTGGAGGACCTTTTGGTCCCTGGACAGGCCGCCCGTTGATGAACTCCCTGAATTCGCCTTGCATCGATGAACTGGGCTTCCCGGTGATAAGTTCCTTCATCCATCTCAACAGTCCGAACAGTCCAAGCACACTCCCCAGGGCGTTCCGCAGATGGTTAAACTGTTCAACAACGCCAACCATGGCAAAGAAAGAACTGTGCGTCGCCATAAAAGTCGACTCCAGCATCTGCGCGACACCGGTAAACGTCTGCACGATCGAATGGAGGAGGGAGAACGTGTGTTGGGTGGTCGCTTCAAGCGTCTGGGTAAAAGATGGATTGTTAGGATCCATGCCCGGGTACATGCCCACCCCCCCCCATCCTTGCATTCCCCCCTACCTGCTCTTTATTCCCTATACTCCTTATCCCTACCCCCCCAT
>JBBPKO010000240.1:0-37901 GCA_038089295.1 Xerocomus amazonicus
TTGCAGGTTGGATGTCCCACTCTTTCGTGTCTTGACTGATCCTGACAGCGGTTTTACGAGATGCCGGCTTGAGAGCACTCGTGTGGGCCATAACCCTGTCGAAACCAACGAACGTGATCAACGATGGCAGGAGTGCTTGAGCACCTTTTCTGACATCTGTGTTACGATCGTCTAAACAAGAAACTACCGTACTAGTCCAGTTGCTGAGGTCAAGTGACGATGAAGGAGGGTTTTCCTTGAGATAATCAGAAATCCATCCCAAGAGGGATGCACGCTGGGTGGGATTTGTCGCTTCCAGTGCAGTACCGAGAAAGTGGACCATGGAATCTATGCCTTCACAGGCATTTGCCATCGCCGTCAACGTTTGGACGCCAGCCGCTCTAATAGGTGCTTTCTGGTCGGAAAGGACAGTTGCCACGGGAACGACAAACAATTTAGTATACTTGTCAAAAGGCTTTCCCATGCCTGTTGCAATGCGTGCGACCACGTCAAGGGCAAGGGATTGGACGGCCTTGTTGGTGTCCACTACTCGAGCCTTCAAAACTTGCGCAATTTCACCCATAGATGGTTTAAGCCGTTTATTAGTGCCTTGATCTAGAATCGCCTGCAAAGTCTCCAAAGCCTCTTTTCTGGTTTTCCATGCATCGTTTTTCGAGTCAGCAAGAATAGTAGTACCTTTGAGTAAACCGTCGAGTTCGACTCTAGGAAAAAGGTCATCCAAGGGGTCTGCGGTGCCTTTGCCTCCTGCGACAGATGTCGGGACCATCAAGGAAACATCAGCAGATGTCCGAGTCGGTTGTGGAACGGGAGTGCCGTCAACTTTATCAAACTCGCTCTGTATCGTCCCCAGAAGCTGTGGGTTAATGTCCTCCAGAAAGTCCTTGATTCCTACGTGGAATTCAAGCTGGGCTCGCCAATGTAAGAAGAACACGTACCAGCTCCCGCAAAAAGTTTTACTGTAACAAGTGTTTTGGTTGCACTGGTGCGTACGGCAGCATTAGAGTTCTTCAAAGCAACTTTGAGAAATTCGATCAGGTTACGAAGTGAAACTCCAGCGATGCCAAATTCGACGAGTGCTGTATCCACCCAGGACAATGCATCAGCGAGAACTTTCGGGGCCTTCTGTTTGCCCAATGGTTCGTATACTAAACCATCCTGCCTTAGGACCTGACAATCAGGTTGTAAAATGAAGTCATACCTTGATTAAGTACAAACTGCAAGGAAGTCTTCTCAGCATATATTGTAAGTGCATCGCCTGCGGGCTTCTTAAGCTTTGCGTCGCCAAGTTTCTCACTCAAATGCCCAGTCGACAGCGCTACGCATGACCGTCCGAAAGATGGACATCGTTCAGCGAGGATGTTCAAGATGCCATATAGCTTGGCTGAAACCTGTGTGAAACGATCGTTTAACAGATTATCGACTGGGAGGACGAAGACCGGATATACCTGAAAATTCTTTTCATTCCATCCTTTCTTCGCAATTGCCCTGACAATAACCTCCGCATCAACCTCTGACACGACCCCTTCAAGCCAAACAGACATTTCTTCACATGCAGCAAGCCTTGTTTTCCAATTTGCATCTCCAAGTCCCTCCATGACGGACTGGGGTATGAAGCTAGCAGCAAGTGCTTCCGCATCCTCTGGAGTATGCCTGCACTTGTATGTATCGAGAGCACCTGAGGGAGCCGGTGGAGGAGGCTTCCCGCCTTTAGCAGTGACAACGGGAGCTACTTTCTTTGCTGCGGGCACAAGAGCGCCAGGCTTAGCGGGGCCATCAGCAGACCCGTCACCATCAGCTTGTTGTCCCTTCTTTGCCTGGAATGTGCAACGACATCAGCCCCGGCTAATTTCACTGCTTAGACGACGAACCAAAAGTCTTGCGGGTGGCTTCCCAACAGTTTTCTTTGGAGGCTCATCCGGAAGAACTCCATCCGCAGTGGCAGAGGACGGAATCAGTGCACCGGAGGCTGCTTGAGCTGGTGCCTTCGTGGGAGGTGATTTTTTAGCTGGCTCTTTTGCAGCTGATGATGGCTTCCCAGACCCAACCTTACACTTCACAACAGCTTTATCGTAGGCCTCCTTAACTTTTGCCTTCCGCACGTCCGCCAACCCGTCCATGAGCGCATTGAGTGGTCGTTCCCCAACCATCTTCATCAATGTTCCTAAACATACAGCAGCTTCATTACGAGCACCTTCAAAACTATCCTCAAGAAGAACTGCAAGGGGATCCGTGAGCGATTTAATTTGTCCTAGCTGAACTGGACTTGTCGAAGTCGCAAGACAACGTGCAAGAAATTTCAAAGTTCCCTCCTTCACCTGTGGGTTTTTATTTCCTAATGCTGGGAGCAAATCAGGTATTATATCGGACAAAGATGTCTGTAAATGCAAGATGAGACGTCAACAAGAAAAACGCTTAGGATACTTACTGTCGTGAAAACAGCATCTAGAGCGGCTCCAATAGCATCTGTGACATTAGCCTTTCTCTCCTTCAAGCGTTCCAACATGTTAGGGACCACCACCTCCCTCAGTCTTCCGAAAGGACCCATCATACCTCTGGCAAGCCCCTCCATGACATTGGCAGCTGCCATCACACAGTTGATATTGGCATCTTTGTGTATACAAGACGCCAGAGATTTTGCAAGCTCTGCTAGTTCTAGTGCATCGCGGATCCGGGGGGAGGTATTGACGAGGGTAAGCAACTCATCTAAAACCTCTTTGCGCTCTTTCCATTTTGAGGATGTAAGATTAGCCTGCAAATTCGATGGAAATTTGGCAACTATGTCGACGGGTTCCGCGAGGCTGCGTGGATCTGGAAGGTCCAGTTCTGTCGAAACAGGATAAGCAGCTACCAAAACCACACTCGTATCACTTACCCCCCGCTGGTCCGGTATCTGCGGCCTCTCCAGAGACATCTGCATTGGCCTCGGCCTCCCGTTGGTGTGCTCTTGTAGCCCGTTCGGCATTGAGGGTCCCCTTTCCTTTTCCATCCTTCTCCATACCATCAAATGCCTCTTGTAACTCCTTGACTTGCACAGGCTTGAGCTCAGCTAGCCATGGGTCGATGGCAGGTCCAATATACCGATACAGTGTATGGGTAAGTTGTGTGCCTTCAGCACGGACATTTTTGTCTGCATGAGCGAAGATCTTGGGTAGTGCCTTCAAAACTGGTGCAGGTGGTGTCACCCGTGTCCCGAACACTCTGTGGATAAGTGAACGATCAGCGCACCGAGAGATGATACCTTCAGCCACATACCGCAGAACCTCCTTGAGCGCAGAGACGCTGGCTGCGACTGTCTTTGGCTGCTTCGCGGCGAGACCAGGGATGACATCCGCCTACCAGGGGTGAACATGATCAGCACGACTATCCCGAGAGTGACTGCCGAGAACCGATCACACGCACCACTACCCCTGCGCCTGAGTTCTCCACTTCGACGTATTGCAAAATAAGTTCAATCGCTTGATTCCTTGTCCCTGCCCTGGAAGAACCAAGACATTTGTCGACCAGGGCTGGAACCACTGCGTCTCTGGTTTTGGCAGCAGTCTCGCCTGCGAACTTGACCAATGCTACAAGACATTCTACGCCTTTCTCCTGTGCCACCGCGTTGGAATCGGTTACTATCTTTTTGAGGAGATCAGGATTGGATATGTATGGTTTGAATGCTGGGTCCGAGTCAGACGCAGTCGTTTGAAAGGTCTTGATGAGAGACTCATAGCCATTTACACGGGCCTTCCAATTCTTGTGGGCGAGCCTTTCAGAGATGGATAGCGACGAAAAATCTTCTTCTTGAGGAAGGGGCCCATCCATGCCCGCACAAAGACTCAGTGACGAGCTTCAAAGTAAGAAGATGAAGATGAACTGTTACTCCTCGCGCTTTCGTGACTTGTGTTCGATAACCCTAGACGCGAACTTATGTAATGCGAATAACAGCACGTGACTCATTCCCACCACTACCTCACCAGAGACAGACCAACATCAGTGACAAGATCCCAGACTTGCTGTGCCTCCCTATCTAGAGCGCACTCCTCGAAACAACGCATCGTCGAGATAGAGTCAGAATATCGCTTGAGGACCATTTTCTCGTCCTCTTTCATGCCGAGGTTGTGGAATACTACCATCAGCAGCCCTTGAACATCAGAGATCGCTTCAAACATGGAGAGCTGCGCGTAGTCCGCTTCTGCTCTTAGGAGGTGGGCCAAAGCCTCTCGAAGCTCTGATTCTTGGGGGAATTAGATCCTCTACCAGAGAATGTCACGTTCACACGTACCATTCGAGCTGGAGGAGGCAATCATACATCTAGCCAGTGTATGGCAAGCAAACGCGCGGTGTTCCAGCTCGCGTCCGGTTAAAACCTGCTATTTTGTCAGGTTTGATCGGACAAAGGATGGCTTACCCCTTACCTGAGGCAATATCCCTTCCAGCAAGCGTCGGCAGTGCTTCGTCAACCCAAATTCCAAACCAACGTCCGCAAGAAGGGTGATTCCGACTCTATACAGGGGAAATCTGCCTTGAAACTCAGCGTGCCACAGTGATTGAAGCAGTGGTTGGATTGCTGTGACAGCTTGTCCTCGTCGCTGTCAATGAAATGAAATAAACAGCAGTTTCACATCCCGAGTATTTTCCGTACACGAGCATACATCACCTGGTGCAATTCGCTGTTGATAAAAGGAAGTTGGGCAGTGCTATCATCAAGAAAGTACTCTTTCATAACAAATGTTGAAGATGTCGGCTGGCGGGGCAGTAAAAAGTCACGGAAGAATCTGCGCTGACCCCTGCACGCACATATAAAACAGGTGGATGTGGAAACCACCATGATCAAATCCACTCACCTCCGGCTGCTCCTTAAAGCCAATATATGCCAGATCATGATCGCCCACTCTTGATATTGATCGAGCGAAAGGCCTCGCCACGTCTCCGGATGGAGAAGCACTGCCAGGGCAATTTGATATGATCCACCTCTAGCTATCTGTTCAAGAATACATGAAACAGGATGGAGGACAACGCAAATAACTCCATGAACTTACTGACCTTGTAAGCCCGGTTAAGTGCTACATTAAGATGATTAGGATCGTTGTCGCTAGGCTTAGAGAACGCCAGGACAAAAGATTCTTCTACTGCTGCGAGATCGTGGCATCCTACGATTCATCTAGCAACAATGGTGAGCAGCAATCGCTTGACAAGGCGTACCCAATGTGCTCCATAAAATGGCCTGCATCGCATGTTGTCCGAACAACTCTCGTTCACACGAAGCGGCCTTCTTGAGGTCGACCCAATGATTGTACAGTCCCATAGCTTGTACAATTTTCTCAAAGCAAAGTGTTAGGGGCTGGCCCTGCTACCGACATGATCAGCTGATGCGCCAGCGCCCTGATCAGGCATGCAAAACCTACACTCTGTGGCTGTAGGAGCTTTGCAACATCAAAGAGAACCTCAGAAGGGTGTAGGTCCGGCTGGATTTCATTTAGCAAAGGCGCGCCGCTCGGGGATGAATCTGGAGGTAAGCGATGTAGCATGCTGTTTTCCCGACTCATAATCGATCAAACCTGCAAGACACGGGCTGAACAGACCTGATGCAGTGCTGCAACGTGATACGATCGCCACTCGTACGCGCAACCGTGATCGCCTCTTGCAAAAGCTGGGGTGTGCATGTTCAGTCCGGAAAGTAATTCTGGAGATGGTTCCGACCTTGCGGGCCGCGGGATATTCCTTGCGAACATAATGCATACGCACGATGTTGAGTAGAGCATGCTGTCGTATTCCCCTACAAACGGGTGTGATCCGTTGTTGGATAATACAAAAAGAAATCACGGCATACGAATCGTTGTGGTCATGGAAGCGTTGTTCAAAATATCTTCGTAGATTTTCGGGACCTATGACGTCGTCACCTGTCATAAGACCTTTCTCCCAACTGAGATAGCGTTATAACACCAAAGGAAACTAATTCGACGAAAAATCTCACAGCTCCCAGGGCTCTGAACGTGCCGGTGATCTCAAATCGGAATTAGTTTTAAAGACCCAGATGTCGCTTGTGAGCGGATCGCTTCCTACAGGACCGTAACCAGCCTGGTGGTCTCCTGCACACCAAGTCTGGTAGTCCCTTTGTAACTGCATTACTCCATAAAATGAGAGCTTGATAAAGCTCACGAAACAGCGACGACAAAAGTAGCCAAAGATTGAGCGGCGTGCCTAGCCGAGTTCGCAGACATTATCATGGGACAAAACGAACATACATACGAGGATATTAGGCTGGTATGAAACGATATGACTCAGTGAGACCGTCGAGAGAATGGGTACTGTGACATATGTACCTCTTCTTCACTCTTTTCGATGAATATGGCAGGTGTGCCTGGAAGACAGCTCAATGAGAGATGGACTTAGCGTGGATGGGTAACGCACTGTGGAAAAAATTGGTCAATTGATCGGCGCTCGTTAACTGGCCTGGCTATCAAACTCTGGATCAGATGCCTACAGGACACCCAGATGATAGCACCATACCACTGCCTCGAAAGCCATGAGGAGGTTGCGGACATTGGGAAAATCGATGTCTGGTGCAGATCGCAGTATCAATAGGATTTGCTGATGGGTCCTTGGTTGCACGACCTGATGGGGCGAAACCGTTTGTGAGCGAGTGGGAGCAGAGAGCAAGAGCGCACTTCGGACACTTCGAAAAGCAAGAAGCGATAAATGAACAAGAGAAAGCTTGATGGAAGACCGCCATGAAACTCTTTGAAGACCAAAAGGAAGACGGCGACGAGATCGATGTGATGTGGACGAAGAACATGATGAACTGGAGGGGGAGTCCCTGGTCTGTATTCCATGGTGGGAGGGAGACACGAAACAGCTCTTCCTCTTTTGTATCATTTCAATGGGCCCGAAATCAAAGAAAAGGACTGCACCGATAGCTACAGCGGTAAATACAGTGTTATGTTCATCCGCTGACTATCATTAACTTAACTTCTGTCAGCGTCCAGCAAAAAAGAAGAGAGTAGCAGTGGACCAGTCATTATTGGGGCAGAACAAACCGAAACGAAAAGAAAAGGCTTTCGAAAGAGACTACATCTCGATCCCTGGTCCCTCTTTCGCTCATGATGCTGGTCTTTCTGAGGGTGATGAAACCTTGTTGGATGAATTCGGGGACACCGTCAACTTCCTCGCTACGCTAGACCAGCAGGGGATAGCACGGTATTCCATCGCACTTTAGATACAGTCCAGGACTAATAGTAATTTATGCAGGAGTAAAAAGGAAACAGGACGCCTCCACCAACTCCACAAACCCATCCGCAAACTAAGAATCGACGATTTGCCTTCTGTTGATTCACATGACGAGGACTCCGAATCTTGGAATTCTGACATTGAACATTCTGACGCAGAGATACGCTCGGATATTATCCTTTCTGATGAACCGAATATTGAAGAACGACCAGTCGAGCCAGACTCCGACACCGAAATGCCATACGAACGTGTCCCGCGGCTGACCAAAGTCCCAGAATCGGAGGGGCGGCGAAGCATTCGTGGTCTTCCAATCAAACTTTCTGACGGCCGAATACAAGCTTCAGAAAAGATTACAGTGGCACCAGCTAGGATTGATGCTGATGAAACCACGGAAGGCTCTGTCCGATCTTCGTCACCGTCAGTAGTGCCTCCAACAGTAGAGGACGTAGCAACCGGTGCTCGCTTCGGCCGACTAGCTGTCGCAGACGTGGTAAGGAACAGTTCACGGGAGGCCAGAGTTCAGGGTGCGAAGAACCAAATAGCCGGCATTTGTCAAGAGATAATTACCGACCCAGAAAACAGTGTCCGTTTTCCCTACTCGTTGCGTTTACCATTTTGCCTCATTTGATGTCTTAGTTAGGTCTACTTCGTCGCCTCCACACCTTTTCGCTCGAGACGATCACGTCCCCATCGTACTCGGAACCAGTAAAAAATGATATTGCAATACGCAAAATGGCCATTCTATCCCAGCTCGCGGTATTCAAAGACATCATTCCAGGATATCGGATACGGCCTCTCACGGACAAAGAAAGGGCAGAAAAGGTTAGTCAGATGGTCGCCCAAACACGTGAATGGGAGCAGGGTCTTGTGCTCGTGTATCAATCCTATCTCCGCGCTCTCGAAGCCGAAGTCAAAGGTAGGTGTTACTTTACGCCCCTCGTGTTCTTGTTTTGAGTATCCACAAAGCTAAGAGCGACCTGGCCAATGTCGCCCTCAAATGCATGTGCACCCTGGCCTCAGATGTCACGCATTTCAACTTCCGTGCAAACCTTATGGCAAGCATTGTGGGACAATTGAGCAGGAGAACATGGGATGAAGTGCGTTTTTTCCTGTTGTCCAGAGCTCCGATTGATTTAAACCGTAGTCGTCTGACCTGTGTCTGAACGCGCTGATCAACATTTTCCGAAATGATCTCACTGGTGTGCCTTCTCTCGAAGCCGTACAATTATTGAACCGCATGATCAAAGAGAGGCATTTCAATGTACATCCAGAAGTTTTCACCTGTTTTTTGCATCTGCGCCTCAAGAGCGAGCTAAATGTGCGAGCTTCAAACTCGACGGTCGATAAAGAGGACAAGGACGACGGAAAAACAACCAGGGGCAAATCGGCGAATCGGCCTTATCTGAGCAAAAAGGCTAGGAAAGCTCTCAAAGAAAGGAAGGAGATTGAACGTGAAGTACGCGAGGCAGAGGCGGAAGTAAGCAAAGAAGAGCGGACAAGGAGGGTGAGTAACTGAAGAGATGGGCCACTTTGATTACCTGACAAAGTTTGTAAAAGCACACAGAAACCCTGAAGCTTCTTTTTGTATTGTATTTCCGAACGCTAAAGAATCCACATCCGACACCTCTTTTGCCAGCGGCCCTGAGGGGTATATCCAAATATGCGCATCTCGTTAACGTGGACTTCTTCAAAGATTTGATGCAGGTTCTCAAGAGCCACATCATACGAGAGCCTAACGAGATCGAATCGGATGCGAGGGGATCACGTAGTTTTTTGGACCAAAATACGGACGTACAGCATCGCTTGCTGTGCATTGTGACGGCGTTTGAACTTTTATCTGGCCAAGGTCTCTTGTTTCCTTTTGTTGACTGTTGTCAAACGCATTCATGTCTCACTTTGCGACTAGGCGAAGCCTTGAATATCGACCTCGGCGATTTCGTCAATCACCTATATGCCATCATTCTACCAGTCAGCGAGCTCCTGCAGATTGAGGACACATGTGTATTGGAGTCTCCGACAAATCGTTGCCCAACCATCGCGGACATGTTGTTCCGGGCGCTGACGTTGGCGTTCTCCTCGCGGACTGTGGGCATGCCCTGGCGGTCTGCGGCATTTGCCAAGCGGTTGACGGTCGCTTCACTGAATTGCTCGCCTTCTGTGGCGCTCCGGACACTGGATTTTGTCGAGGACTTGATCAAGAAAGAACCTAAGCTGGAGGCGTTGCTAACGACAGATGATCGTCACGCGGACGCGGTCTACCTACCGGAAGTTGACGATCTCCAGCTTTGCCATCCGTTTGGAACTTCGTTCTTCGAATTGTTGCAATTACAGCAACGCCACTACGATTCTCGAGTACGGGAATCGGCCCGCAGGCTCTCTAGCTATACTAGAACGTAACAATGATTAGATGTCCTATGGCCCCAGTGAGGTTACAAAATATCTACAGTACTTGATGTTGGCGTGGTGGAGCGTACAAAAACAAAGCAAGCCCGATGAAGACGAAGAAGGCTGAATGGAGTACGAAAAAGACCCGAGCATGCGAAACAACAGTTCAGGGAAGACAATATCCGAACAGGATGGAAAACACAAAAAAAAAAAATACAATCGTTCGGGGACAGTGAAGGTCCGAATGATGAAGGCGGTCGTGAGTCATGAAAGCAAAGAAGGCATCATGAATGCCGCCGAATAAGACGGCGTGCCTGACAGGGAGGTATCCGCGTTGATAGCTGACAAAGCATAAGATAGAGATGTCTGGGCGGAGAGGGAGGAACGCGGTATGCATTGCCCAGGCATATGGGTATACGTAGGCAAAAGGGAATCGACATGATAAGCGGACTGTGGGCTGGGCGTCCTTTCCGGGCGGCCAGTATATTTTTGAATCCCGATGAGTTTCGCAGCGGGCATGCTCTCGCACTGCCCTCTGTCCAAATCGTAAAAGACGACTGCAAGGACGGCTTCATTTACGACAATTTTCTGGACGACACACGTCGGCGAGGCTGTGGTGGACACGTGGTGAACATGAGGGGTTGTACTCCGAGTGCGGAGAACTTACCAGAGTCGAGCCACCGACTGCGCGTCAAGGGTGAGTCAGGGAGAAGCAGGGTGGTGGATTGCAACTGATCGTTTCCGGTGGACTCGGCAGACATCATGGTGCAGAGATTCGTTTCTCGCGATGTGCACTGGCCGCGTACCAAAATGGCAGTGGAGCAGCGGACAGTTGTACAGGGCCGGATAGTGCATGTGAAAGAGCCCTGTACGCCATGTAGGGCGGGGAAGGAGGGGATATCGATCGGTGGGAGGTGCAGTCTGATTCGCAGGACGACTGCCTGGGATGGCTGGATGAACGGCTGTGTGGAGGATACGAGCGTGTCAACAGGAATGGTCAAAGGAGGTATACCCTCTGCCCAAAGAGAAAGCCCTGTGAGAGCGATGGGGGAGGAAGAGGGAGAGGGCTCGGCGGAGAACAAGGAAGAATCGGTGAATAGGAGGGGTGAATCGGGAAGTGTAGGGAGATGGGAGGGCTCGGGAGAATAGTGTGAAGAGAGGTCTAAGGACTGATCGATGGCGGTGTAGAGGGTTGTCGGGCAGGAGTGGGCAGGGGAGGGCCGAGGGTGTTCGTTAGTCCAGTACGAGGAGAGGGGGGACAGACGGCGAGGATCTGAGCGGTGAGAGTCGGATGCGGAGAGGGAACGCACACGACGGGGATCGTCGTCGACGCGGTGTGGACGGATGCTGTGTATGTGTGGAAGGGTGTGTTCCGAAGTGGCGTTCACGGTCGGGCTGGAACCGGAACAGATGGACCGGGGCGGGCAACAAGAGGTAGCCGAGGATGCAGAGCGATCGGAAGCCGGGGAACTGTCGTCGAAGAGACCGGCAGGGGTGAGGAGGTGAGTATCGGGGGAGTCCTCTGCTTTGATGTTTGGGAGGAGTGCGGTTTCGAGGGAGAGCTCGTCACCACCCGCGACGAGATGGTATTCTGTGGAGAAGGGGGTGAGGACGGAGATGAAAAAGAAGGATAGACGATAGACCTGGTTCACCCTTCCACATGTTGCGCAAGACCTGGATGTGGCTCGCGACTTGTTTCTTTGAACGGTCGACGCCGTTCTTCTGGAGATAGTCGACGAGAAACTGGTTACGCCAGCGACTACGTCCGCGAGAGTAAGTTGCCCATGGAGATTCCCAATACTCGCGTAGGCCTGTGTGAGGGGTGAGGATTGGAGAAGGAGCTGAGCAGAGCAGAGAGAGAGACCTTGGACGAATATACGTTCGATGTCCTCTGGCCAGACTTCTGAAGAGCCGTCCTTGAGGAGTTTTCTGTGTTTGCGCTGGGGTGTGAGGGATTTGGAGAAGGAGTCGTGGTCGAGGATGGCGGGTAGTCTTGAGGCACGCATGGGAGAGGGGATGAGGAGGAGGAGGAGAAGGAGAGACGGTGGATTATATAGGAGAAGGCTAAAGATCCGGATTGGCATGAGCGACCCGTTGGCTCGGATACACATAAATTGAAAATGCCCTGAAATTGGCGAGAGATGACCGATCCGGATGAAAATAGAGTTCAGCACCCACGCGGAAATGGAAAGTGCCCGCCACAGAAGCGGAGTGAGACCGTGGGAATCGGATCGAGAGATCTCAACTAACTCTGATCCGGGGGTGCCGACGTGCACGGGCCAGAACCATCCGGAATTCTGAGTTTAAAATTATTTTCATCGCCGCTCTAATTTCACCCTCTTCCCTTCAATGCAACGATGGCTGCGTCAGAACGTGCAGGCCTATGACGAGCCGGACCGTGTCCATGCCGATGTCGAGGCCGCACTCGCCCGCTTTCCTCCCCTCAGACCGAAATCGGACGTGTACAGTGTGTCTCGCTCGGCTTCTCATCCGGCAACTCGGCTCACCACCCTCTTACCCAGCTTACGACGACGGTCGCACACAGCTCCTCCTCTGTCTACACGGCCTGCTCCCGATATCCTTTAGGGGATCACACTACAACATTCCAGTGGCACTCTGGATCACGAAAGATTACCCTCAAAATCCCCCCATCTCCTACGTCGTACCCACCCCAGATCTCCTCATTCGTCCCACCGTACACATCGATCTCAGCGGTAGATGCACCTCACAGTACATCCAAGATTGGTCTCGAAAGCCAGAGGTACTGCCCTTTCTTTCTCTCTCCTCCCTTCGGATCATTCACACCCTCCAGCCCTGCAGCATCGCAGCTCTCCTCCTCGACATGCAATCTCAGTTTTCCCGCTCACCCCCCCTCTTCGCCAAACCCAGGTCTGCCCAGTCAGATCCCCCACCACGCCCTCCTAAACCCTTTTCCTCCACGAACCCGCCTGTGCCCCCTCGTTCCGCCGCCACTTCCCCAAGTCTGTCGCAAGTACGCACTTCTCCTTCTCTTCTCCCCCCATCCCTTATTCGATCCCCAGTCAGACCTCTACAATCGTCCCCCGCCCCCGTTGCCCACCCAGTCCCGCCAAGATACGCAGCCCCCCCAGTATCTTCCATCATCATCCATCGGAAATATGGCCCGATCATCCATCCAGCAGTCCTCTGACTCTTCCTCTCCCATCAGTCCTAATTACCGCTCCTCAATACCTCCGGAGACCCTGCCCTATCCAATCGTACAAAGTCCGCCCGCGCATGCTCCACCTTCCGCTATCACCCAGCCCACACATCACGTTCCTCAGTCTAATCTTCACACTCCGCCCCTTGTTCCTATCATCCCGCGCCAAAACCTTCTCGAGGACGAATCCCCTGCACATATCCTTCCCTCCGCTCCCGCTCCCCCACGCCCTCCCAATCCAGAACTCCTCCATCTGCATGTCCAGGTCCATGACAAAATCCACTCCGAGTTCTCTGCCTTGTCTCAGCTCATGCACCTAGAAGCCGATCGGTTGCGTACCCAGCAGTCGGATCTTCTTGCCGGCGAACCCGCCATCCGAGATGAAATGGCGCGTCTCGAGGCTGTGAGAGATGTTTGCCGTAACGTCGCGGCCAGACTGCAATCCTCTGTACAACAGGCAGAATGCAACCTCACAGACCTCCGTCGAAAGGGCGATCCAGATGTAGACGAGCTACTCTGTTCAACTAGCATCGTACACAACCAGCAAGTATCCCTTTTCCCTTCTCCGATCGCCACTCACCGTTGCGCATAGGCTGATCAATTTGGTTGCCGAAGACAATGCGATCGAAGATACCATTTACCATTTGCATAGGGCTTTGAACACTGGCCGCATCGATCTAGAACGCTTTTTGAGGGTGAGGGTTCCCTCTTCATCTGTCGTATGTTGCTCATATCCCCTTCTGTCGTCTAGACGACCCGCGTGCTCGCAGAAGAGCAGTTCATGAAAAGGGCCCTCATCCGGAAGATCCAGATGGGTATGCCGATGGGAACTAGCTCGCACTATTCCTAGTCGTAGTAGTAATATTCGGGGTAGTGTCCAAATATGACGAGATCCATTATGCATCATGCCTAGACTGGATCTAATGGGGTGCTCGGCGACGTACTTGCCTTTTGCGCCGAAATTCTAGGCCAATACCGATTGCAGCCTGAGCTCGCTCTATCTTGTCTTGGGGTTTGTTCCCCGCCAATTGTGGTGATGTGGGTAGCGCCGTGCTGCGGTTCGAACCGACGACCTTGTCATCCACTATGAGTGGCTGCGATTCGTTCCTGGCTAGTACGCCATCCCTTTAGCAGTGCCTCTGGCAATTGTTCCAAACCGGACTCGGATCTTCTGTCAAGGTTCCGACTGGGAAACGACCATACGGCGTATCGCTTCATCGAACCACATTTAATTACTTTTTTCACGAGAACTTCACCATATATACTTTACAAAAATGAACCAAGCAAAACAGAATGACAACCCGGGCTACCAGGTCAAGGGGTTCTTGTCAACAAGGAAATTTGCACGCCGACGCCTTCGCACCAGATAGCAGATCAGGCGACGTGGCCTTCACCCTTTTCCGCCTCACTACGCACCCTCTTCCGATACTCTGGTCCCCTTCCTGTGCTCCCTACCCATCTCCACACGCGGTGTTCATCACCACCTTGTACCTCTTCTAGATTGACCCTGACGTTCGCGTTACCCTCCACAATCCGTTCCACCTGGTCCCATAGCCTTTTTCTAGCCGTTATTGAATGCTGCTCTTGCAGAATAAGATCACGGAGCTGGAGAGAAGACAAATACGGCTGAGGTGCCGTCACGGGGTCCGTATGGTGGGCAAGCTCTTGATTACGCAACGTATCAAGAACGATTTGGACTAGTTCCGCGATACGCTTGTTCTCAATTTGGCGTTGGGCGCGGGACCGTCGGAAGGCATAGAGCATGCAGGCACTCGCAAACAATACTGCTTTTGTGAGCACTCATTGAGTAGTATAATGAAACATTTTACCAAAAAAAGTCGCTCGCCATCGTAACCACACTTCCCGCAATCTCACAGTCACCTTGCAATTCAGGGTTAAATTGGCAGTCTTGTGGGCCACATAACGGTGTCCGCTGATGCAAATTTGGTGGTGTGACAATAGAAATGATTGTGATTGCAAACTCACGACATGTCCTCCCCAAATAACACACTTCCCCACTGCACGAGTTGTCGCATGGCTTCGTCAAATGTATCGTCAAAGGTTTCTAGAAGCTGCGGCTGCCGGGCCAACGCTATCACTCACAACCCACAGGACAAAAAGACGGGGCAACGAACCGCAGTTTTCTGTTTCATCGTCTCTCGCAAGACTTCCACTTCCATACCCCACTTCCTGGCGTCACCTCCTTCACTATCAGATACCGTCAGCTGGCCCTCTACGCCCGCGCACACTCTTTTCCCACGCTCCTGCCCAAGAAGGGCTTCGATCGCCTTCCCCAACGCGCCGATATTCCTCTTGCGTCTCGGATCTTCAACACACTGGGGTGGGAATGCAACAGGGCTCAATCCGGGTAGCCCATCGGCCACCTCAGAAATGAAGTTCCAGACCAACTCGACAGCAGCTGATGGCGCGGTCCCGAAAGGTGACAACAGCGCAAGAATGGGGTGCGGACGCAGTAAATAGCCGCTATTGCACGTTACCATGTGTCGATTGCAAGATGCATATTCTGGGCAGGGTATGCATGCCGATGGGTGTGGTAAGGGGATTAGCGAAAGTATTGGGCATGCCCTTCCATCTTTGGTAGTGATTGCATCAAAGAGCTCCGATGGTAAGTCCAAAAGAGTCCGATTCGCTCGATCACATGGTGCCATGGCAGAGAGACGAGCCTGAAATTCTTGCAAAGCTCGACTACTGTTCGATCCTGCGTTGCAATACCCAATGGAAGCAGACTCGGTCTTGTAGTTGATGACAATGCCGGAGGTAATGAGAAAACAAATCGTATACAGGAGGGTCAGTGAAAAGTGTTTCAGCTTCGCGCCCAGACTACGACGGTGAACGACAGCATGCGGGCTGTCCGCAGCTGTTGATGTCGCTTGCTTGTCAAGCACCGACTCTTCGACCCCGCTTTCCGCGATGCTAATTGGTGGTGCAACCAAGCCCACGTCACGATTCACGGCCCTGGAATCCATATCTGCATTGGGATATTGTGGCGGTTGTTCGGGTGCACTAGTTGGGCTAGACTGATGAATCGAGGGAGTAAATGACGTTCTCTTAACGGGAGGTGACCATGCGAGTGGCTGGCGAGGAATGCCCGACGGGAGCTGTGGCTCAAACTTGGACTGGGGAGGTGACCGTTGTGATGGCGAGGGGAAAAGTGGCGTTTTGCTTGGCGACGATGGAGGCGAAAGTTGCGGCGGCGCAGACATAGAGTGGCGAGACTTCTTGCGGGCAGTACTTTTGCGCATTGTCTTACGAACAGGGGACGGTCGTGTGGGAGACGAAGATTCGGCACCAGACTGGAAAATGTTGTTGTCTTCCCACCCGCTATCATCCGCCAGCTGTGAATGGTGAGGCTAAACCAGCAAGTTAGGTAGACTGAGACACACCGATTTCCGACGTGCTTCAGTATTATCCTAAGATATGTCAACATCATCCAGTAATGAACAAAACAAAACAAGTTTACCGCTTTCCTCTTCGTGACTTTCCGAGCTGGTAGTTCCTCCTCTTCCGGTTCACTTTCTTCCACGAGGGTGGGTACATTAGCACGAGCTTTCGTGCTTGAGATGCCACCCAAGTCCGGCTGAGCAGACGAACGGCGCCGCTTTGGCTAGATAGGAGATAAGTGCAGAATAGGGAGAAAGTTCACTTGGACCCTACCGGTTCTGGCTTTCGCACCACTTCTTCGTCCTCTGGAGCACGGGAGAGTCTTCTGGAGGACCGCCTGGTTACCTAGACCACGATGAGTTGAGACCAACAAGGAGAGTAATTAGCCACCTTTGTGTCTGTAGCGAGTGGCCGGCCTGTCAGGCCGTCCGTAATCCCATCGTCACTAGCAAGACTGTTTTCCCTCTTCAGCTTCTCTTTCCGGAGTTTTACGACCTTTGGTCCGATTTCGTCGAGGAAAAGCTGCACCAGCTTTGCTTTGGTGTAGGGAGTTGGATAACGGATCTGATGGTGTGAAAGAATCCCTAGTAGTTGAGATACGGTCAATGTACTCGGATCAAAGTCATTGTCGAGATAGTCTCCCTGGCCGATGATTTGTGTAGCGGTCAACGACCTCGACATCGTAGCCCTCGAGTCGTCACTTTGCCCTCGCCTCGCACAACCTCACCACACCACACCACGATCACGTGCCCACACCGGCAGCACTACCGGTCCATGTCCACCACAATACCAGTCCTCCCATATTCGAGCTTGAACTCAGTGTGAAGTATACTCCGTATCGTGTGATCACACATCGGACCGGGTCTGCGAGTGGCAAACACTGCCTTTACTATTGACGCATCTCCGGCATCGTCACTCTGCTCCGTCCGAGACATGATACATAGCACGGATGGCAAGGATGACAAACGTGGACATTTTGGAGGACGTGTTAGGTACACAACTCACGAGATCAATGTTATCACGGCGCAAACTTTGGACGGGATAACCCCGATGGTCCGAACCACTGGCCACTGATCTGACACAATCAATGTATCAAAGTCGAATTCTTCCAGAAAATCATGTCGAGTTTACCATCAAGTTCCAGTATGCCCAGGGAAATAGGTCCTGAAAACAGATGGATGAATACTGGTCGTGCCGCCCCGCAATCATCCACTGGATCGTACCTTCTTCAGGTGGTAGAACAGCCTGAATGTTCGCGCATCAATATCGCACCGAAATGGACGACAGGTCAGGGGCTGACCTTCTCGGATGTGTTTGATCACCCAAGTAACTCGCAAATGTCTCCTTCGGCTCTAAACCGTACTTGAATTCGGCCAGCATTAACTCACCATATCCTGTAAGCAGCTGCAGCAGATCTGATCAGAACGCCGAGGCACTACACAGCCTAAAAAAACACGGACCGGACAACTTGTATAGCCATTATATTGAGCGCTGCTGAGAGACCCGCGGTCCAAAACAGAAAACAAATTTTCCGTGAGCACAGGTACCTGTGATGTAATAGCTGCTGCCGTTTTGCTGGTTGGTAAGGAGGAACAATCCCCCACAGAAAAGATGTTGCTAAATTCGGGTTTCACGTGTTGAAGAGTCGAAGGATTCACTTCCACCCATCCCGCAGCATCCGCTACGGGCGAGTTTTTGATGAAATCCAACGGCCCCATAGGAGGCGTCGCATGCAGAAGTGAATATTCGCGATCAACCGTCGTGCCATCAGACTTTTTGAAGATCGCTCTGCGGTTTGAGGCATCTACCGCAACGAGATTGTGTCCGAATTCGGCACCGATTCCTCTTTTAAGCCGCAGAGCATTGAGTGCATCTGAGTATTTCTTTACACTGAACATCGATGGCATTCCCGTCATAAATGTGACGTTGATGTGATTGCCTTTCCCAGATTTCCTGTATCGGTCCCAAGCCATCCACATTATCTTCTGTGGAGCTAAAAATTACTTGAGTAATGAGCCTAGCACTTTCCGAGAATGTTGTCACCTCCTGCACATTTGATAATGCCTGCCGGTTGGGTGAAAATTGCATTGCCGTGTTGCAACGAATCGATGTTTTCCCAAGTTTTGTCACATGTATCAAACGAGTAAATCGATGATACACCGGAAGCAGGGTCAGCGAGAGCCTGTGATAAGCCTGTGACAGCATCCCAGTTGACCTTCAAACCCGCGGCAATTACAAGTGCTTCGTATGTTATTGAGCGGCCCGCTGAAGTCGTCACAGAAGACGTTGTGGGAGAAAACGTAGCCACATTTTCCTGGATATGTGTAATGTGGGGTGGGAATAACGAATGAAGTGGGCGTCTAAACTCGTGTTTGGGACGAAGCCCTGCGCCCACGAGAGTCCTTGAAACAAATGAGAGGCGAACTGCTGTAGGCAGGGAAAAAAAGCTCACCAGCCCGGCTAAGACACAAGAGAAGTATGGTCGAACGGTAAGCTTACACGATGAGATGTGGTCCTGCTTGTCTTACTTGGTAATAGTGAAACTGGGCCGCATCGAGAACCGCGATATCATCATGGTTTAGACGTTTATTCGCCGTCAGAAAACGGTTGTAGATTTGGTTTGCTACAGTCAATCCTCCAGAACCTAGATGTCTTGCATGGGCTGTCCCTTGAATAAATCGGCTAATGAGGACCCACCTCCGCCAATAATGACGACCTTGAAATTGTTCTTAGCAGCGGCTGTACTCGCGAATCGGGTAAGTCGAGTTGCCTGCTGCGGCGGAAAACGAGTAGATGTGTGAGCGGTTAACATCTGTGGCTTGGGAAGAAAGGACATACGCATGCACGACATGGCCCTTATCTACTACCACCTTGATTAATCTCGTGGTAATAATCGGAATAATCGGCGCAATAATGGCGAAATGTGATGTGATCACTGCCGCTGGGCATGTGTCAATGTTGTGCGCGATGCGTCCTTTCACGTCTCGACGTTAAACCCTTGCTTGTCGTCCTGATCCCCGACTTTGAACACAATGGGAGAGTCGTCTCACCCTCTCTGGGAGAAACAACAAGATGTTGTTTATTTTGTCCTTATTTTTTTGATCACGTTCGGAGCACCATCGGAGATGCAGGCCATGATACATTTCCGTTGTCCATAGGCATCACCACAACAATGAGTGCGTTGTATTCAGAGTGAGGCGTTGAGTGTGAGCGTGTTAGTTACTTGGTTGTGCAAGTGCAACGAGCTATGCCATCGAAAAGGTCGCACCCGCACCAGTGTGACAACTGATACCGTCCAAGAAGGTACCGTCGGAAACTATTCCATTGCGTACATACTACCTTCATCGGTTAAATTTCGACGACTTCAACGCTAGAATGGCCGCTCAACCAGGACAAGACGCCAAGTTTTTTCAGCGCGGAAAGATCGAGGTACGGCACCTTAGTTGGGCTTCCATGGTCACCACACAACTACCTCTCTCTGCTCAGGAATTTCGTGCCGAGCTCCAAGCCGCAGAAACAAGGGACAAGAAATTTCAGAAGCGAAGAACAGTTCTTAAAAAGATTGTGGCAAACATAACTATGGGGAACGACAGTGCGTGATTTGTTCCCTACTTATTCGCTGTCTTCAACGCATTCATTATTATATTAGTGTCACCACTCTTTCACGACGTTGTCCAATGTATCGGTACTCCTCTGTTGGAGATAAAAAAGAGTAAGTATTACGATGCTCGATCCTTACTTCCACCGAAAAGTCAACCCGTGGCAGTGGTTTATCTCTACCTCGTCAGCTACGGTCGATCCAAGCCAGAGCAAATACAAGTTGTGATTCCGAGCTTTCTGCAGGTACACTTATGGATGGCTTATCAAACGCATGCTCATGTATCTTCTCTATAGGACTGTAATGACCGGAATCCACTTATTCGGGCGCTCGCCATACGGACAATGGCATACATACCCATTCCTGTGGTGACCGAGTCGCTTAGCGAACAACTGCGGCATTGCATCCAGGATCGAGATCCTTATGTACGCAAGACAGCTGCTATCTGTGTCGCGAAACTTTATGCTGCTGATCCCAGAAAAACAGAACGGGGAGGGTTCGTGGAAATGCTCAGAGACATGATGCTCGACGCCAATGCAACAGTTGTCGCAAATGCCGTTGCAGCTCTCTCAGAGATCGGAGATCGTCAGGATGGTGTCATCTTCCGCCTGAACCTCACCATAGCAAACAAGTTAATCGCCGCTCTGGGGGAGAGTTCAGAGTGAGTCAGTTCCTGCAATGTCTCTGGCTTTGTTGATCTGGTGCCAAGGTGGGGGCAGATATATATACTGGATTCTCTGCTACGTTATGTCCCAGAACAGCACGCCGATGCCGAAATAATGGCAGAAAGGGTGATTGTTCAGCTACAACACGCAAATTCAGCCGTCGTTTTGACCACCATCAAAGTTCTCCTGTATCTCATGAACTACATGGAGAATCGAAAACTCATCGACCATATCTGCAAGAAGATGGGTCCGCCACTAGGTAATGTACTTGGCTCTATCCGGAAGTATGGAACACTGAACGCTATGCTCCTTAGTCACACTACTGTCTTCCGGTCCAGAAGTTCAATATGTTGCTCTGCGCAATATTTTGCTCATCATCCAACGGAGGCCAGCTGTGTTGAAAAACGACGTCAAAGTCTTCTTCTGCAAGTACAATGATCCGATATATGTCAAATTAGCAAAGCTGGAAATCATGTACCGACTGGCACGTGAAGAGAACGCAAGAGAGGTATTGGCGGAACTTGAAGAGTATGTGTTTCATTTTGTCCTGGAATGAAATACCTAGAGTGATCTATAGGTACGCGTCAGAAGTAGATGTCGACTTTGTTCGCAAAGCCGTGCGATCGATCGGTCGGCTAGCTATCAAGGTCGAGGCAGCGGCGGACATGTGTATCCAATCCATTCTTACCCTAATCGAGACTAAAGTCACGTACGTCGTCCAAGAGGCCATCATAGTGACCAAAGACATTTTCAGGCGTTACCCGGGCAAATACGAGGGGATCATCCCGACGCTCTGTGAGAACCTCGACGCCCTGGAGGAGCCTGAGGCCAAAGCATCTATGGTGTGGATACTGGGTCAATTCTCAGACCGGATTGACAACGCTGATGAACTTTTGGATGACCTGGTGTATAAATTCTTGGAAGAGACTGTCGAGGTGCGTAGTTGGCATGTGTGGTGCAATATATCAGTTGAGCAGGGTTCAGGTTCAACTTGCGCTTCTGACAGCTGTGGTCAAGCTCTTCATCTATAAGTCCTCTTCCGAAACCGCAAAAGCGTTGGTTCACAAGGTTTTAAAGTGGACCACTGAGGAAATAGACAACCCCGATTTGCGGGATCGGGGATTCATGTACTGGAGAATGCTTGCGATGAACCCGACGGTAGCTGGCGAGATCGTTCTCGCAGAGAAGCCTCCTATCACAACAGATTCGGACCGAATGGATCGTGGTGCGCTTGATCAGCTATTGCTGCATACGGGCACACTCGGTAGCATCTACCACAAAAACCCAGAGGTTAGTGCAAATATGTAGACCACTTACTAGCATCTTACCTATGGTACAGACTTTTATTCGCAATGCAGCTGGGAGAGCACTGGTGGACAGTCCTGCGCTCAATGCTACCTCTAGAGCCGTTCTTATTCCCTTGGCACGCCCACAGCTTCCGACTGCTGCAGTTTCTGTAGCCGGTCCTGGCCCCATTGAACCACATATGCGGGATCAAATTAATGATACATCTCCCGATGCTCCAAACACAGAGCCTGAAGTACATTCGCAAGGAGCTGACCTGCTAGAAGGAGCAACGGCAGAAGGCCCTGACGGTGCTGGTGGCAGCATTGTGGATGGTGATGATGATGATATAGGTAATGGACCAGCTACGGATCCATATGCTAACCTAGATGGCGCATTTGGGGGATATCAAGCAGATCAGCCTCAACCGATGGTTGGGCGACGGGCGGATGTGGATAACTTGGATAACCTCAGATTGTTTTGATGCATTCTCAATGGGATGTGCCAGCGACTCACGTGGAGTGTTGATGAGGTCTTCAGCCCATATGCTAGCTATCTCAAACAATGATTGGCGTGTATGTAAGACACAGGTATGCTATTGGTTGAAAACGTGTAGACACTGAGCGAGATCAGCTAAGTATAGAGTGAATTCTGTCTGCGACAGCTACGAGGGCATTCTTGGGTCGCAGGGAGTTGTAGTGCTAGAAATACCAATCAACGAGGGACATTGAGTTCCCAAAAAGACCTACCTCTCCTAGTCCATACATCCGGCGGTGAAAGCTAATACGAGCAATTTTCGTATCCCGCGAAAGATCATCAACCAAATTTCCATCAGGAGTGTGAGTTACGACTGATGGAGTACTGGCTTGTATGACCTGGATGGGTATATTATAGGCCCGACTGAGTGCCAGGATCTCCGGCTCTCCACCCCATGCAGCAGTATCTCTGATAGCCAGACAGTATTGTTCGAATCGCCTCGCATCCATGAGTCCAGTATTCTCGGTTGCTCCAACCCCGTCCTCTCCCGATATCGAGGGTAGGAAGGGAAGGAAGTCGTCGGGATGTTGCAAGATATAACTAGATGCTGTGATACGGATCGTTGTGTAATTTGCTTCTTCCGCTGGCAGAATGTTAAGGATAGCGAGTTGGTCGGCGATGGCGGAAAACAGACAGTGACCATCTGGATTTATCTGTGAAACGGACAGCTTGTGATTTGACTGGGAGTGTTGGTACAAAGTACGGACCTCGTGAATTTGCATACCGAGATGGTCACAAGTCCGTCTGATCGATGCGGCTTCCTGCCTTATCTCGCGTTCTAATTGTGCATCTACTTCTGGGTTCGAGGGTGGAGAGCTCTGAGCTAGAGAAGCCGCCTTGCGTGCCTATAGAGGGGGGTCTCGAGATGAGTACTGTCCGAAGTAGTATTCTGTGTCCCGCCTACCTGTCTCGCAAGATGCCGCACCTTGGAGCTCTGCTTCTTGGAGGTTCTTTCCTCGACCTTGTCTAGAGGGGCGTCTTGTTGATCTCTCGAGTCGAGCTCGGCGAATAGATCGTTCATCAGCTCGTCATCTTGTGTGGATGGCGGGGGGGCCAACTTCGTGTCCGACCAAGTCGTCGACTTCTTTGACTTGTTTCTGCTGGGCATTTTCGATGGGTTCCGGTACAACCGAGTGAGTGTTGGTTGGTAGTACAGCCACCGCCGATCAAGACCAAGACACGACTACGATGATGGACAACCAACTGACAAGCACCGAATGCGCATCCAAGCTGCGCTCACTTCTGACAGAGATCTCATCCAATCCCAGCGACGAATACTGGCAAACTATACAGCTCATCTGCAAACATCTCGCAGACTTGCTGCGTGTCAGAAATGGACCAGGTCCGTCCCATATCGTGCCACAGACAACCAGCGATGTCGACGCCATCCCAATAGAATATAATCATACAGCTCTCGGAGCAACCACTTTGCCACAAGACCTCACCTCTCTTCTTTCCAAAGCACTCGATGGATCATCAGTCCCAACCAACACTCGCGCCACATCCGTGCTCGAAATTCTTCGTGTCAGCGCCAACCTTTGTGTCGAGCATGGTGAGCGCAGTCATGCTTCGAGAACGTGTAGCATTCTCGGCTGACTGCTATTCAGATCAAAACAGAGGACATCTCTTGGAAGCACGCTTTCCCCAGGCGGTCGTATCGTTACTTGAAGGCTACGTAGATCGTATACCGGCGCAACCCCAAACCGATCCTCTGCCACTATCCATCCCACATCTGCAGGTCATCAGGACCTCCATCGGTTTTCTCCTCAATTCCTCTCTCGGCTACGGTGCGTCTACACGTCTAACCGACGCGCTGTACACCGATGTTAGATTCATCCATAGAACCAGTCAAGTTTCGCCTTACGTCTCTCGAAGTCGCCACGACACTCGTCCGGTTGTCGTCTGCAATATACCCCGTCGGTGCTTGGATGAGAGGTTTGGCGAGTCTCTTCCCAAAGGAGTCGTCCGAACTCGACGGCAATGCGGAGCGTGTGGCAGAGTCTTGGGCCATCCGCATCGGACTCTCTAATTGGACTTGGAGGCTCATCGCCGAACTCAGGGATGATGGTTAGTTTGTTTGGCGAACCACGCTTTCCCGCTCTTCTGACTCTTTTGCAGCACACCCGCTTTTTGATACCGACATCCTTCCCTTCCTCATCCAGCCGTTGATCGCTTTCACGCCTCCACTACTAACTGCCCCGCCCCCTCCAGATTTCGCGCGACCATCACAGCTCAGGACATCTCTCTTACACGCTGACTTTGATCTGCTCTCAGAAGCTTGTTCTCACCTTGAGTCCCTCGCCCTAGATGTTGAGGACATCCGACTCTCCCTGGCTCGCGGATTTGTCTTTCCCGCAGAACATCAAAACGTCCCGTGCCTATCCATGGTTCTAAACTTTATTGAACAAGGAAGTTATGCACCACTTTGGTATGTACAACATGAGACCAGTTTAGATGACAGCGAGGTTCGGAACCAGGAGAAAGCTTTTGATGACTGCAAGGCCGCCGTGATCAAAGCAGTGGTGGAAGTATCTGGAGAAGGGAAGAACACAGATGTACTTTGTGACGACTCGGAAGAAATATACCCCGGTGGCAAATTCGTTTCTCGTATGGTCAATTGGATTCGAGTTTTTGTTACCACGGGCGGCTATGGCAACCTTAGGGACGACATGGTTATATGCGCGACTCTTGCTCTTGGAAACCTGACGAAAAGAGGTGATTATATTATGGCAGTGCTTCAATGTCTTGCTGTGCTGAGTGTCGGATACTTGCAGAATTCCACGCAACCCTATTGCTATCCCCACCACATAGCATCGCTCAGCTGCTGTCCTCAGAGGTTCTGCTCTCCCCAGCCACAGACCTCAAGCTGAAACATGGTGTGATTGGCCTGCTCAAACACCTTTCCCAAGCATCTGTTCATTCTCTTCTTAACCGCACAGCTCTTAGCAATGCTGGGATAATCGAGCGTATCGTGGCAAGCGGCGTTTGGGATGATCGTAGCGATGTCATGGCAGACATTGTGCAAGTCAATGCTATCGGCGTTGTCAAGCATCTATGCTACAACAGTAGTATGTCTAGTTCGTTTCACGCTCTTCTTCTTTCTGACGGCACACTCGGTTCAAGTCGACAATTCATTCGCTGTCGTGTTGCCGTCAGATGACGTAGTTACCACAGAAGTGACAGGGCTCTTACAGCTTCTGGCATTGATTAAGCGATCCGACACCGTTTCCGTGAAAAGCGAAGGTACACGTGTCATTGTAAATCTTATCAAGTCCCTTTGGTCCAGTGACCCCTTGGTTGAGCAACGGAGTGCAGAAGAAAACCAGACAAGGCAACAAAAAAGGGAGCGGGCAATGCAAGCGTTGACCACACCACCATGTGTTGACGCCCTTGTCGCCCTCATCGCCAGGAGTACAAAGTATCCAATTCTTATCAACGAGGCTATCGTTGCATTTAGTTTGCTAAGTACCCATCGGGATGGTGGTAAGCACATCGCATTAGTGTACATTGTCCCTGTTCTCACCTGAATTAGGCCAGTTAGTCTTGCGCGCACTCATAACGCCTTTGCCAAGTGAGATGGCCCCTGCAATCCCAAGTTCTGCAGCGATGTCGACAGTAGCAAGTAGCGAGACGGGATCACCCATCATCACTTCTCCCCCCGCACGTGGCCGCGCTCCGTCTCAGAGACGTGCCCTCGACCATCTTTTGAATATTCTGCGCAATGGTGGAGATGACGACGGGTCCAGTCCCCGGCAATCGGAATTACCTCCATATCCTGTTGAGCTTCGCATCAACATCTGTGCTTTGCTTGGGCAGCTGGGAAAACGAACAAGCGGTGAAGAATTGGAAACGGCCAAGGACAATGCTAGGTCTTCCTTAGAAGAGTTGTCGAAATTGAATGTCAGCACGGGAAAAGAAAATATGCTAGCGACTGCGGCGAAAAGGACCCTTGATTTGTGGACCTGAGGAAAGTGGTATCAAGGAAATGGATGCGTGTATTTGTGAGTATCTACGACCCCATATAAATGTACCTTATGTACTGGTAGACTGGGCTATAAAGTGATCGGGGCCGTACCAGCAACCGCCACGGGCCGACCATCACCATGATCCAAGATCGTTTTCGACGTGCACTCAGGAGCCGTCAACAAAGCTAAATCTGATACCTTCAGGTTGAAGGCGTGTCAGCTTTACGATCGCAATTTTCATCGTTGATGACATGTTTCACGCCCCTTGCCGACATGACACTAACAGCTAGGTGTCAACCCCATGACATCTCAGATCATACAAATACCACTGTTCAACAGGTACTGGCTAGTAAGTTACACACCTACCTTATATCGGCCTGCTTGCAGTCTACTCCGTCGGCCTTTTGTTTTTTCTCAAATTACCACCAGCTTGTCTTCGAGGGCCTGACAATCCTCTTCTTTATCTACTTAATTTCTCATCTTTGTCTGCTCTGCAGGATGTGTTCCCGTTCTGTACTCTTTACAGTGTCTATCATGGCGGTCATCGCCCCAGTAATGTTTGCTCCCACACCCGCTCAAGTAAATAGGGACGTTCAGCGTAACTCTGTTATTCCTGTGTCTTTCGTTGAGGCACCACAGTCCGTGATAGACTGCCAATACTAATCGAGATTAGGAAACTCAGGTATGATGGAGCAACGAGCTGGCATGGAACCAAATGAGTGATGAGACCCAACCGGCGTGCATATGGTGGGAACTAACTCGATAGACTCCTCGCCCGCGTAAAGACGAGCGGAAGTTTAGCAGAGATGAGCAGGAAGGAAAGATCGGGGACGCTGTATTTGCAGAATGCTTCTATTTTCCATTCCTTCGGAGCGGAGAAAGAGGCAGTGATAATACTAACGGACAGTCATCATCTTGTTGATCCTGCATACTCTTTTGCGGAGAACACAAAAACCCATGTTTCGAGCGATGGCGGTGAGTTACAAAATCGTCGATACACAACGCGAGTGCAACTAGTGATCGCTATCAGTGAGTCGATCCATGTGCCGTTTCACAGATTTTTCCTTGAGAACCACTTGTAGTGGAGGCAATACCCTCAGAGCCTTCCGACCGTAAATAGACCTGCTCGCAACAAAGCTGACAATGCTCCTAACAGCGAGACCAGTTCGAATGGTGATGATGAGTGATAAAACCAAAAGTGGTGTAACTGACAGTCTGCCAGTGGGTTGATACGTTGTCGTCTTTCTGACGCTGAATGCTCACCTCTATGAATAACCTGCAGTCGGGTTCAACAACCTACCACACTGCATCCCCAGAACCTCTTTAAAGTGATGGGATCTGACAGTAAGGGTAGGTGAAGACATTTGATGAATATTCGCACTGCGGCTAACAAATATTGTCATTTCGTAGTGGCCGCCCATGTTTATTGGCTCAGGAAGTGCCGGCTGCGTCGGCGCAAACCCTGCTTGTTCGGTACAGACTGGAACAACATTTGGATGAATTGTGAATGTGGCTATGGACAGAACAGACTTATGGAAAGCCGGAACGTCGTGCTCGCCCGAAAAAGGAAATATGCCAAAAACTGGAATTTGGCGTCCTCGAATACCCATCACTCACCCGATATCGAGGTCACGCATCCATATTTTTGCATCAGGCTTTTCTAGTAAGATATTTGACATTCAATCGCTCGAGGCGGTGACATGTAGGCCCAGGTCGGGCTTGAGGCCTGGGCCAGGCTTGGGAAGGCTCAGGCCCATCCAAAAGTGGAGCCTGGGCCTTCATTGACGGCCCTGCATTTGTCAGTAGCCCAAGTAGGGCTGGGTGAATGCAGTGTGGGGAAGGTGCGGCCGAGTGAGTAAGCAGCTCACCCAAGACACGGATATTGACGGACGGGTCGGTGGAGAACGTGAAGATGCCAGCATTCAGGGGGAGCATGCCCCAGTAAGCGGCAACGTGTCGATCGAGGGGGGGAGAGGAAACATGTCGACGTGTGAACGATCGACAGCAGCGGCTGACGAAGGCAATCAGCATACATACCACAGACGATGACGAAGATGTGCCTGGAATGTCACCAGTGCCACCAGCAACCCCAGATCCACCTGACGAGGCCGCACATGAATAGGACAAACCCCCAAACATTAACATGCATATCGGAATCAGGACAGAGCAGATGAGTCGGGAATGTTGTAGCTCGAGGAGCGGCTGAGATGCTCGTTCAGTATGCCCATGATGCAGAAATTGTTGGCACACATCCATCAAGACAAAAAGGACATGCGAGACCCACCCTCGGAGGTGTTGTTGATGTTCTCGAGTACGTCTGTGGCACTCTTGAACGGTGAAAAGTGACAAATAGTTGATGGAATCCTGGATGGCTTTTGCCTCTGACCCGACGACATTTGTGTAGTTTGACCTGGAATATGGTGTAGCCCGAGGCTGTCTCCAACGTATGCGCGTTGGAGCGACGAAGATACCCGCACTAGACTAAAGAAGCTACCACAACATGCCAGCAAAGGGTAGCGCAAAGGACTGAAGAAGGCCCGCCTGGAGTGGCCTTAGACAAGCTAGACATCCCAAGCGGCGAAACGGCCGCTAATGATGACTCACCAAATGCCGGGGGACGCGCGTCGGATTGAGGAAGGCGCCAAAAGCAAATACACTATGGGAATGCACAACCAATGTGCCCACCTGATGATTGGGGTGGCTTGAGCAGGCTAGATGATGTCAGTTCGATTGGGAACACGTAAACGATAGTGTAAGTGCCAGACACGACGGGGAATGCGGTCAGACAGACGGCAGAGCGAGCGGCGCACACTATGACTCAAAAGAGTTAAAAATGCGACCGCCAGCTAGAGACGAGGTGGGTCAGTGCAGGCAGTACGGACAGAAGACAACAAATACACCTCAGCCACCCATACTGTCCAACGAGTATTACAGGTACTCTATGAGTAATTCGAACCCACCGCGCCGACCGGACAAGCTCAAGCCACATGTTAGAAAGGTTAGCAGACGAGAAAGGACTCACTGAGGCGAATGACCACGTTGGGGCCGAATTGGTGAGAAGTAATCGGATACATGTGGGGCAATGCCAAAGGCGAGCACGAGGTGAGCAACACGAGCATGACGAGTAGAGGGTGACCGCACGCTATAGCCAGACAGGTCCTAACTTTGGAGTACTTGCCGTGGTAGAACAGGGTGGAGCAATCAAACAGATCATATGAATGTCTGCAGTAAAAACATCCGAATACGGTGAGGTGATAACTCATGGCCCGAACCGCAATCAACTGGTTATAGCCTGGGTAAGGCCAACGAATACCGCCCATGCAACTGTAATGTTACCCGAGCTGATAGATGTGTTGTTTCATTGGCACACACTAATGGAGGTGGCTGAATGACGGCTCCAACAGCGGCGAGTGAGAAAAGGAAAAGAAAAAGAAAATTCACACGAATAAATATGGCCAAAAATGCAACTCTACTAACCGTCGCCGCTACTGAGTTGGGTACCCCATTTTTATTTTTGTTATTACCCCGCGGTCGAGGCAAGAGAATATTGAACCCCATCTGAGATACATCAATACGGTCAGATTCTAGGGGAATCTATATGTTCCAGCGTTTTGTTGTCTTGCAAAAGCGGCGATCAGCGCTCTCGGCTACACAGGGTCCGAACCGGTATACCGGCAACCGCCAGCCGGATTGTCCTCCTCCTTCAAGCCTCCAGTTGGGTTGGCTTGCCACAAAAGGGAGGTTCAACATGGGATTGAGCAAGATTCGCGTCCACGTCTCCCAAGGAATCGCAACAATCACACTCAATGAGCCAGAGCGACTGAATGCGTTGTCGGCTGAAGGTTCGAATCATTAAAGCCCTCATGTTCGGCGGCCTGGCAGTTGAACGAAATCTAGATTACGACGACTTTGCGAATTCGTTGAGGAAAATCGACAAGCGCGATGATGTCGTAGCTACAGTGTGGCAAGGTATGCCACTCTGTTGCACATATGTTGGCTGTTGAGCCTATTTAACTGAGGATACCTTGTCTAGCCAATGGGAACTGGTTTTGCGCGTAAGTGACTGCAGCTTGTTGCAGTAATGTCCACCGTTGCAAACGTGCATTTCCGCAGAGGAACTAACGTGAAGGACTCTGCAAGAGATGTCGAACTGACAGTTAGGGACCAACTGCGTTCTCGGGTCGTATCGGCAAACACGGACTGCACACGAGCGGTATGATGCCCTCGAGGAGAGGCTCACATACTCACAGCATCCTAGCTTTACACCCATAGCAAGGTCCTGGTTGCTGCTCTTAATGGGCCCGTGATGGGTAAGTCGTACGTGAATCGAGACCAAGTGACTGTGGCTTATAGCTTCATCCAGGCATTGCAGCTGGTGAGTTGAGCTTCTCCGGCGTGTTGAGTTAATGATAGGATACTCTTGGAGCCTTCCTGGGAAATTTTGACTTCATCTATGCTCTCCCTGAAGCATGGCTATATGTTGGCTTTCCATTTCTGGGTATGTCTCTATCTGTGGTGTCTGCGTTTGTGACCGATCTTGTCGCAAGGCATCGTGATTGAGGGTGGGGCGAGCGTCAGCTTTGTCAATCGAAGTAAGTGTACTTTGAATGCGTCCTTCGGGATTCACCAACCATTCACAGTGGGCCTTGCCCAAGCAAACGAGGTGCTCGTGTTCAACAAGAAGAAGACTGCCCGAGAGCTGCTCGAGTGTGGCTTTGTCAAGTGTGTTGGTGCTTTATTCATGCCGACTGCTCATAATGACGCCATTCAATAGTAAGATATTCCCTTCTCAGTCTACTGAATCATTCCATGTGTCGGTCCGAGAGCACCTGCTTGACGAGCTCAATGGATTAGATTACACTTCCGTGCTCACGATTAAAGCTCTTCTCAAGGCTGGGCTGTCGGAGAAGAATAACCCAGATGCTGTCAACCTCCGGGAAAGCTACGCACAAGCGGAAAGATTTGTCAGTGGGATACCCGGGAAACGTTTTCAGATGATTTCACGCAAGGAAATCAAACATAAATTATGACATGTCTATGGGTGACATTGTCCCACTGACTAACCTCGTCTTACACCTTATCTTTGGTGCCCACAGTAGTTCTTACCACACTCATTACACCACATTCGTTCTCGTTTCCTACCCAATACTTACTGTCCTTGATGCTATTGACACTCGTTCACACAAGAAAGATCGCGTTTGTGTGACCGCAACAAAACACGAGGCTCGGTATGCTGACCGAGGAAGTGTGTGGGAAAACGCACCATTGACGTGTCACTCCAAAGTTACATCTGGGAAGATATCCGATTATGAGCCGACTTCTCGGGCTTTTGAGCCCAGTATTACCTTTGGGGAAAGGGAGCGATGCGATGATCCTGGATGTTGCCAGAGTTGCTTAAAGTTTGTGTGTTCTGTACGCTCTGACGGACGGGCTGATCGCATTCTTTGCTCTGCTAGCTACTTCAATACATCGTTGAGTACACAACTTTGGAGCACTGGTAGTATTCTGGATGGGAAAATAGTCCCATCGATCCGTCTTCACTCAATTTCAATATCGGCGGCCTTATAGGTAATTAACAGCTGTTAAATGCGCCGGGCGATCACCTGCCGGGGCCATCGGAGGTACCTTGGCCACCACGCTGCTAGCGTCAGGAGGGCCTGTAGGCGTTACGGTGGGACGGATGAAGAAAGATGTCCCCCATGCCGTACGACGAACGTTCGTTGGGACACATACCGGAAGACCGTCGTGATCGGCTTAATCGAGGCTGGCGCGAGAGAGCTCTGTGGGATCTTTAACTTTAGCTGCGACTGAGATACCAAGGCACTCTTCGTTGGTAACGGTTCCCAACATGGCGCCACCAGTGGCGTTTTCAATTGTTGTCAGTTCGATATCGTTTCATCAGCTCCTACCAGGTTGACGGCTTGCATACTGTTTATTACGCTGGTTGATGTTAGGTCGCCGGACGACGACGTGAGCGCAGTTATCCTTATCCTTATCCTGGCTGCCAAGGCTAATTCGGGATTGTGCTGCGTCACAACTTACACAGCTTCGTTTTCGAGAGGAAAGACCCATCTCCGAGGCCAAGGGAATCCTGTGTTCATGATGCCAAGTGTCACATACGTGCGTGCCATTCACTCGCAAATGACTCTTGAGCTAGTATCTCAGATGCACTGGCACACACAGCAACCACACTGTTCCATGGCCTATTCGATGGCTGTATTGGTCTACACAGGAGTCTACAAGGCTATTCGACACGTGCATGGATGCTGTATGTGAATGAACACTTGGTAATTCTCGCAAGTGCAAAAAGAGCAAGAGCGAAACCACTGGGTAAAGGGGATGCATTCAAGGATGGGTACATGGGGATGCCTAGATGACCAAGTCACTAAGACATCAGAGTGAGTCATGATGATAAGTTACTGCAAGGCGGTACAAAGGGTGTGATGACTAGGACCAAAGGCTGCAGGGTTGTGATACAGATGCAGGTTGCCAACCAGGAGGACGAAAATTAACAGAGATCTAAAGTGGACAGTAAGGTATCGGATGAGTCACGTTCTAATGCTCGTATTCGCAGGAAGCCTGGCCGACGTTGATGACTGGCGTTGGCGATTGGAAGCATGAAGGGCAAGGAGCACCTCGGCATTGTCGTTGGTATTGAGTACGTCGCGTATTGATTTTTCAGCGAGCAGACACGTCTAGAGGCGCGGGTGAGACAAAGGGGAGAGTATGAAGAAGGGAGACGGACCCTGCTGTAACCGCCACGCTGAAGGGGTTGACGTGAGACGGCGATGGCGTTGTGGATGCCGTCGTACGCGTATCTTTTCCTGATGGGGCGTGAGTAAGCCAAGTGGCACTGAGCACAGGGTTACAGACAAGACGCTCTCGAGTTCGCTGCGCGAGCGGGGGACGATGAAGAGGTCTGAGCCGGAAAGATAGCGGTTGAACGCTTGGTAGGACGCGCATCCTGCGACGAGTGTCTCGTTGAAGGAGGGATGGTCTTGATCCCAAGTGAACCAGTTCTCGCTGTGAGACGTGAGTGGGTTAGTACGGGCGACGATGCGAACGACGTACGTGAGGTGTGAGTGAGCGAGTGCCTCTGAAGTGTGGGGTGCGAGGAAGCGATCCATAACGAGCGGGGAAGAGATGGACGTTGTCGTGGTGTTTGTCCAAGTGTGAGTTTATATGCGATCGTGATTGGTGGGATATTTTATTATCTATCTCATTTACATTTATAATTTTTCAATATTTTAAATATTTTATACTACTCCTTTTTAGGCTCGCACGTTCGACACCGGATCACTTGACATGTCCGTCTCTCGCTCACTAATCAGAAAAGTACTCGCGACAGAAACAGAAGAGGTCAGAGTCAGAATCTCTTTCTCATACCTGCGCACATCTCACAGATCAGCCAGGGCGTCGGTGCACGCGTTCGCCGTTCTATTGGATCTGCCACACTCCGCAATTTGACGCCCTTTATCTTGTTGGACCACTTCCACGTCTCCGCTGGCGCAGTGAGCAACGTTCTCTTCCTTTTGCTGTCATCCAACACACTCGTTCTGCACAGGGTTTTCCCGATCATCCCCATCGCGGCCAAGCAACCGTGACGTACATGCTCGAGGGGTATGATCCCCTTCCCATCCATCCATCCTGCCTGCTCACCCTTATCCTCTATTATTCAGCTTAAGTCGTCACGAGGACTCCGCAGGTCACGCAGGAACCATCGAGACAGGTGGCGTACAATGGATGTGTGCTGTTTGTCGTCCATTCCTCTCATTCCCGCCCATTGTCATTCCCCCGCTGTACATAGGGCAAGGGCATTATACACGCCGAAATGCCAGTACACGCTCCGGGCGTTCCCGAACCCAAGGGACTCCAACTTTGGATCGACTTGCCCAAGCGGGTAAGTTCACACACCCCACCTCTTCCGTAAATGGTCAGGGCATCTTACGCCTTGCTGCTACATAGTTTAAGATGGCGGTACGTACCCACCTATGAGAAAACATCCGTTCGTTAATCTCACCCAGGATCCTTCCTATCAAGAACTCGGCCCTGCATCGTGTGTTTATCGATGATAAAATCATCACGTAAACTCCTGACTCAAATTAGCATTCCCGTCGCATACCCGAATGGTCTTCAAGGGTCCATTAACGTGAGGGTGATCAGTGGGAAAAGTCATGGTGTTGAATCCCCTGTTCGTCCACTTGGCGGTTGCTGGTACTTTCACGTGTCCTTGAAAAACCCGGGCGACCACGTATTTCAGCCCATCCGTTAGTGCCCCCAACTTCCTGAGAGCCTGGCTGATTCAACATCTTTAGCCGTGGGCTGGACATCGTTTATTTACAGTATGCATTGCCGATCAATTGCGGCCTTGACACTGACATTCCTTTATCAGTTTGGAAGGGGGCCATTACCATCGGTGACAATACAGCCATCCTTGACAGCTTCCATACCCTCGTCCTGTCCAACAATCACGGGGAGACCGGTGTCAATATTACCGCAGTCGGGGATGACACCCAGTTCGTTTTGGTATGTTTTCAAGCCAGGACTGGATCTTTTCCACAGTGAACGCGCGTCAGGCTGCGGGCGAACCACTCGACCAACCCGTCATCCAGTACGGGCCATTCGTAATGACATCACACGAAGAGATACAACAGACGTTTATAGACTGTAATGATCCGCTTGGTGCTTCACTACTTTGCTCACCTGCTCAATCAGATCAAACCTGCAAGAACGGCTTTGAGAACGCTCGCACATGGCAGAGCAAAATTGCGCACTAGGGAAATCCCCTGGTACAACACCCAATCTACATCCTTATTTTATCCGACAGCATTGGTATATTGTACCTTTTGTGAATTTGGGGTGGTTCAAGCTACTCATTCTCGGTCCTTTTCCCCTATACGTTCCATCTCTTCCCATATGTTTCCTTCATCTTCCTCGGCAGTTGCATTTCGATTTCCTGCAGTATTTTGATCCCAGACGACCGTAGTGGGGACTGTGGTCATATACACTTTGTCGAGCACAATACCTCTTTCTCCCTGTTGCTTCCCCTCAGCAGCAGGGGGGCATATGCTGTGAATGCGCGTAAAGCGGTCCAGAGACACGGACGCGAGAAATGACGGTGAGACAGCCAGCGAGTTCACCGCGCCAGATATCCCTAGCGATATTTTGATATCGAGACAAGAACTGAACTAGGACCTACAACAGGCGTACCTTTGTAACCATAAGTAAGTCCGCCGGTGCGCAGATCGAGTGCAAACAAGTTCGTGCCCTGATCCGATACAAATACTTGGCTGAGATTTGGGAAGGTGAGGCCTGACAAATGGCAAATATTTGATTCCTGACCACTCACTGTGCTGATAACCCCATTTCGACCGATTTAACTCCACCCACCTTACCAATACCTTTAAAGTCGCTGACAGGTCGCCGTCCGGAGCGAGTGTCATACCTCCGAAGATCGCCAAATCGGGTACCGGCAAGTATTTGTGGCGAATTCGACGATGGTATATACGCGAGACAGGTGTTATGGACTGGCTGACGCAGCCCTAGATGGTCGTTCGCTACATTTTTAGCGCGCCATATCTCACCAGGGAACAAGTTCTCGACTCTTTTCCGCTTCTTACCGCTCTGGGAAGCTGCGGAACTGTCAGATCGTGATTCGAAGGCACGTTTTGTGTCCCAGGTGGACACCTCCACCTCATCGCCGCCATAGGAAAAGGTGTCTTGACTAGGGCTCAGCCGCCAGTCCATAAGTCGTGACGGGAGTGCACCAAGTTCATGCGTCGGACCAATCTCGTCACTTGTCGAGGTTCGTCGAAGTGCGCCGTTGGAGGCACAGGAGTATATGGTACTTTGAAAAACACATCACTGAATAGCTATTTTGCCCATCCTCGAGCACCTACCTCTGTGTCAACGCCAGACCGACGAAAGACTGATCGGCGTTGAGCCTCGTCTCTTTCCATTCACAAAGTTGTTCCAAGGTACCCCCGCCAGCCAGTGAAGCAAGACGGATGGCGCCGTTTGCGTGTGCCGAAGCCAACTTTTCTTGAGCATTATTTTATCGTGTTCGGTTGCGTCCATGAGGGTGAGGCACGCACCAGAGCGGGACCGCTCCCACTGATAACCAATTTTTGTATCCCTTGGGTTCGACCTGTCGGAGTGCCGTCGTGCAAGGTCTCTAGCAGCAGCTTGTTCGCTGAGGATGGATCATACGAGACGGATTTTATACTGCCCAGCTCGTCGCCGGTCAGAAATCGGGGCATGATGGGTGTATGTACTCATATGGCAAACGCGAGTCGGCCAACTCGTCTCTACTCGCACATCTCGACAAAAAAGTACTATGGACGGTCCCGTCAAAGAGCTCGAAAAGCTTAGAGCAATAACAGAAAGCTCCGCAAAGGGCAAGGTTCCTCCCATCGAGAGCTCGTTGGACTCGTTGCTCCAGTCTTTGCACGAGGTCAAGAGCCGAATCGAGGCCGGTACGGTTACTCAAGACACGTTAGCATTGCTATCACAGACGGTGGACTCGAAGAAGAGGGAGGTCGACGAGAAGCAAAAGGAGGTCTACAATGCGATCGCAAGGCTTGGCAAGGCCCTGGACAAGGTATGACTACGGCCTTTGTCGACTTCGCCTCGCATGGTGCGATGACATCCTTTGTCTACTAGAAATTCACGCAGTCCTTGCCCACTTATGACCCTCTCTTTACCTCTCATGCCGCCAAAGAAGCACTGGATAGAACGATCGCCTTGCACCTCCTTCGCACTGGCCAATTCTCTACAGCGGAGACATTCGTCCAAGTACGTCCTTTCTACCGTCTCGCCAACGTACTCGCCAACAGGCTTGTTCAGGAGTCCGGCATCGAAATCACACCAGAACTGCGTTGTCAGTTTATGGAGCTCCATCGCATCATAACAGCGCTCCGGAGACAGGATGTCGGTCCTGCGCTCGAGTGAGCATTCTATGACCAACGTCACCTCACTTGCACGCTAAAAAGTTCCGTCAGGTGGTCCATAAAAAACCGTTCCTTCCTTCGTTCACGGTCATCTCCACTAGAATTCTACCTTCACCGCTCTCAATACGTCCGGTTACTCCTCTCTTCCGATCCATTCAACCCGATCCCAGCAATATCATACGCAAACGCCGCCCTACGGGGCTTCTATACCGAACATGTTTCCGAGTTCAGGCGTCTCCTGGCCTGCTTGGCTTATCTTCCCAAACAAAAACTAGAGCGTTCCCCATATGCAGATCTTGCCTCACCCTCGCTACACACTGACCTCGAACCCCTCTTTGCAAAGGAGTATTGCGCGAGTCTGGGCATGAGCCGACAGGTTCCTCTACGAGTCATAGGCGACATCGGTGGCGGAAGCGCACTGGCAAGGATCGAGAAAGCACGGAATGTTATGAAGGAGAAGAAGAGCGAGTGGAGTCAAAGTGACGAGCTCCCCGTGTGTACAATGTCCGACCACGATCTTTTCACGACTGACGCCGTTATTCCGATAGATTGAGATACCTCTCCCTCCAGAGAATCGTTATCATTCCATCTTTGCCTGTCCCGTCTCCAAAGACCAATCCACGGAACAGAATCCACCAATGATGATGACCTGTGGGCATGTCATCACGAAAGACAGCTTACAGAAGTTGAGCAAAGTCAACGGGTCTGCATCCCTTTCTTCTTCTCTGC